>CAUZXS010006069.1:120000-149353 GCA_963585895.1 Sepioteuthis lessoniana
GACTGAAAAGTTCAGAGGCTGAAAAGTTCATAAGATGACGTCAAATCAGATGCTGATTACTTGTTTGACCAATAGGATCTGATATAAAAATGAACACAGCTGTGTGACTTTCAGTTTCACGCCTTCAACTATTATACCCTGTCGACTGGGGCTGTAGAATACACCAACTGCTTCTCTGCATCGGGTTAAAACTCTCCCAACGCATGTCCTGCATAAGACACTAAACAAATCTGGTGATGAGGTTACAGTAATACTGTAACTTTGGAGAATGCAGTGTGGTAGCAAATGATCCGGGCAATTTATGGGTCAAATAAAATTAAATTGCCTTCTTGTACTAAACTGAATTCTTTGAAATAGACACTTGACACTTAACTGTGTAAACAAAAATCTGTACTTACACTAAACTGAATTGTTTGAAGATTTATAAAAATAAATTAAATCGGCGATAATTTCCTTTTGACCATACGGATAATATTTACGGTATATTTACAGAATCCGTCTTAGAAAATGAGATGCCCAAAATTCTCAGAGATTTTGAGATACAAACAGATCATATAATCTCAGCCAGACGTCCAGAGTTAGCGATAATCAACCAAAAAAATAGAACGTACAGAACAGTGAACTTTGCCGTTCCGGCAGATCAAAGGGTAAAACTAAAGGAAAGCGAAAAGAGAGATAAGTACCTAGACCTTGCTAGAGAACTTAAAAAAACTATGAACATGAAAGTGACTGCAATACCAATAGTATCTTGATCGATCGGTACAGTCACCAAATGTTTGATAGAATGCCTGGAGGACTTGGAAATAAGAGGACGAGTGTAAACCATCCAAACTAGAACATTTTGAAGATCGGTCAGAATACTAAGAAGAGTCCTGAAGACTTGAAGAGACTTGCTGTCACTTAATCTAAAGTGGAAATCCATAAGCTAAGGTTGGTGTAAAAAACTTTCAAATAACTAAGTAGTAGTCATAATAATAAAAATAATAATATTGGAATTGCCCGTGGTGTAATGGTTATACTCGTAGGAAATGGACACGGCGACACGAGTTCAAACCCTGGACGAGACTGATTGCACTTCACATAGCACACATAGCACACAAAGCACCCTTGGGAAAGGTATGAATCCAATATTTCTCCCTCCAGCTATGGGTAAATAGTCGCGCAGACTAGGTTCTTCAGTCTTGGTGAGGCAACTAGTCTAGGAGAAGAAAAACTCTGAATTCAAACCTGTTAAACTCCGCTTAAAAACTGACCTTGTGTCATATTCTGCCCGAGCGGAGGGGTTGGTAAATATGGTTATAAAAATAACAATAAAGCGAGAGGACATAGCTAAGAAATGGAAGCCATACGAAAGCAAATGAATCTCTTCAAATTGCAGCTCAAACAATGCCATTGTCATCAAGTATATTAAAACAAAATTTGATAAACTGCTTCAAAAGAACAAATGCCGGTTATGTATTTATTGAGACGCAATGAACAATCACTTAAAAGCAAATTTGCGCAAAAGAGTATGAGACACGACACAATAGGTAAGGGAAAATGATTTAAATATAGGCATACAAACAAGTGGTATATACACAACCTAGAATCGATCTTGGAGAATGAGACGCACAGAGTTCTCTAGGATTTTGAGATACAGAAGCATCACCTAATCTCGGCTGGAAAGAAAAAAACGTCTTTAAATTACTATTAAGTAAGGAGCAACTCCGCACAAAGAGCGTATAGAAAAAGAAGGATTGAAATCTGGGAAAGATTCGCTAGATTTAAGACAAGGCAAAGCGTTGCTTAACAATCAAGGATGATAATAATGAAGTATAGTTTTTTTGACTCGGAAATATAAGAAAAACACGAACAAATGAATAGGCAATATATTATATATATATATTTGAAATTATTCTCGTCGTCACTTTGGCAATGTTCCAATTGGTGGTTAATTTTGGTCGATATTTTAAATATTTTCTCTCTTGTACTATGCCGAATAATAAGTATAGAATGCAAAAAAATACTTACTCGCGATGTTACATTTCACTTCTATTTTGCATACTTCTCGTCACTCCTGTCAACTCTCGTCAAACCTCTGTCAGACCCATTTATATATCCACCACTTTAGTCACGTGAATTGAAGTAGCACAATTTATTTCAACACTTGTACTTGTTGGCAAGAGATCCGTGTTCGAACCACAAGTCAGTAAAGGTACGTTCATCTACATGAATAGGTTATCATGTAAAGACTCCTAATACAAGAATCGAGACGGTGAATACTGAAAAACTAGAACACTCTCACGAAATTGAAACGCAAAGTAATAGTAATCGGAACACTACGCACCCAAACATAGAACAAACACAAACACAAGAAGAAAATGAACGTAGAGAATATCAACATCATCATGTCGTGCCACCAGCACGGATATCCCTGACACTCTCTCGCCACTTTTCCCTATCGTTCATCGCCTCTGGCAGGTCTTCAGGTTTACATCCCGTATCATTACATAGCTGCTGTATGTATGTTCAAGAGGGCCGTCCTGCTTTTGATTGGCCATATGTGGGGGTCCATTGGAGTACATCACTTACGATATCGTCCTTGCTACTCCAGCAGTGTCCTGCATGTCTGATTCGTCTAACTTGAATAGTTTTCGTGATAGGAAGCAGGTGGCCGTATAGTTGGTGTCTTGTGGGCTGTTGCCGCCAGGACTTGTTCAATATTGCTCGTAGCATTCTTGTGTAATTCCCGTCTAGCTTCTTCTCCAGCCGTTTTGTTTGCGTCCATGTAGAGAATATACAGAGAATAATTTCTGAAAACAGCAATATTACCATCTCTCAGAAATCCTGACTGCTAAACAGTCAATGCAGAAATTTAAGAAATAAGCAAATTAACAAATATCTCAACAAATAACATCTTGATATAACATTACACGAACAAATCTATGCATGAACAAAGTCTGTTCTAAAATCGGAGTTCAACGAAAGAACACTGACATAAACTTAAAACCTCGATGGGAAATTAGACTGGAAACACGAATAAGAAATCTACGACAAAATGTAAAAATTCTAAGACAGACAAAAAGTGCTAGAATATGTTGGGACGAGAAAAATAAACAAAATTGACACAAGCTATACAACTTGAGGAAATAAATCAGAAAGTAGTACTAAAATAAGGAAGATTAAAAATATAACGGCACATGATCAAACATTACACGCAAAACAGGACATTTAAAAACAACGAAATAATATTCGACCATCAAGTTTGTGGTGAATGCACGTATTATATCCTCAGTTGTGCCGTTATTAACAACGAGAAACACGTATATGTAAAAATATAAGATTATATTTTTATTCTTGGTGATGATACTTGTGTGGAACAGAAAATCAATCGCAGAGAGTTCGCGCGCACGAAGGAGTTGTTGGGAGAAGAGCAAGTGACTTTAGCCAAAATTCGGGAACTTATATAGTCTACAACACTCACGTGACCTGCTATAATTCCTCTTTTTCCTTGGTTAAGCCCACATCTCACTTCTTTACTTTCCATTGGTTATGTGGTTTTTTCCCCATTGGCTACTTGTCCCAGCCCACTTCTGTGGATGGACGCATCTGCCACCATCACCAAATTCAACCACGTCCATAGGTCAAGGTGAAATTCCGATTATCACTTTGTTGGTATTAACTTCGGTCGGATTCAGCTGTCTCAACATCCTCCGATACACAGCACCTGTTGGGCATGATGATATTCCGGTGATCACTCCGCTCATTTCAATGTATCTGTCAACAACATCTGCTTAATTCACACCTGCAGGTTACGTTAATATATTACACGCGAATATATATTAACAACCGGATACAAAGAAACCAAAAATATTTTGGAGCGAAATTTGGGACCAGAGAGATCTAAATAGAAAAGCCAAATGGATAAATAACATGGAAAAAAGGTCTGCAAGGACTTGAAAATTCGTCCAAGACTAATGTAAAAGCAGTAAGTATTCAGTAACTAAAGTCTGTGGCCAGCAAATGTTTTTTTCAACACTTCTGTGAACTCCTGCCGCGAACTAAATCGAACAGTGTTCTTCTCAATGATGGCGCGAATGTTGTTAATGGTCTGGGATACTTTCGGAACGGGTAAATGCCGGTTTTTAAAAACCGTAACCTGGGTTGGAGCCCAGATCCAAATGTAGATCCACTCTTGAAAATGTAAGAGATGCCGCCATTTTTGCATTCTATTTCTGAAATCGAGTTTTACAATCTAATCTTTATTGATAATAAGTGATTAATTTTTTCGTCCAGAAAATAAATTCCTTCTCTCTCAAAATAGTTATTGTAATTTTTTTTCTATAACAAATGTACTTACTTATCATTAGTCTGGTTAAAGCGATGGACTGCGGAATCGTAGTAAGCGAGTTCGTTCTCCAGATTCGCTATTACGTGCACTTTCGGACAAATACCATCGGGGGGGGGGTATGAACCACCGTCTCCTCCCAGCTATGGGTTGAATAGTACCACTACTGTTCTTCTAGGAGATTAGTGTTGGCATTAAATAACCTACAAAAGTTAATATGCCATTAAACAAAGAAACCAAAACTTATCCATAGTTTATTGATTTACTTATTTTAATCTCTCTCTCTCTCTCTCTCTCTCTCTCTCTCTTATATATATATATATATATATATATATATATATATATATGCCTATTTTATGTTCATCGATCTCTAAGACTATCAATTTGTCTAGCTATCATCGGCTTATTCATGTCCCATATGTTTATGTATGTATGTATGTATGTATCTATCTATCTATCAGTCTCACCTAATTAATATCTATATTTCTCTATCTCACCTTATTAATTTCTCTCTATCTTTCCATCTGCCTCACTTCATTCATATCTATCTATCTATCTATCTATCTATCTATCTTAGTTTCTTTCATTGTCCTTATCTTTCCCTGTCCATTGAAATCTCTCTCAATTCGCTTGTTTGTCCGTGTGCTTATTTTTTTTTTAAATTTCTTTCATGGTATGTTCAAATCTATCTATCTATCTATCTATCTATCTATCTTATTCATATCCATTTATCTACCTCACCTTATTCCTATTTATCAATCACTCTGCCTATCCTTATTCTTATCTATCTATCTATCTATCTATCTATCTATCTATCTATCTATCTTATTCATATTCTATATCATGTATCTCGGTGTGTTCCTTTTTCAAAAACAGCCTATTACTCTTACAAATCGTATATGTCATGGTATAAACGATGTTTATAATAAAGATAATCTTCCTCGACTATCATCCTATAATTGGAAATCTTTCGAGCTTCTTTAACTTCTTTTAACTCAACTGCAAAATATTTGTTCTGTAACAATACCGACACTCAACAATTGCAATAGGTATTTATGTAGGTTCTTCGTAGAATGTATTCAGAAGATCGACATGAGTGAAAAAAAAAGTATGAATAAAAGAAGGCTTGCCATCCATTCACTATGACCATTGTTGAGTGACAGCATTGAAACCTTAACATACGTGATAAAGGTCAGTTCGAAAACGGTTACTTATAGAAAAGTTTTTTTACAGGGTCCGGTAGAATGTCTCTCGGTTTTGGAACCCAAATAAAAAGAAAATGGCTACAAAGATTCTATTTAAAGTTAATTTTCCTATAAAAACATTAGAATAATTTGCGAGCGCCCTGTCGACTGGGGCTGTAGAGTATGCTGACTGCACCTCTGTAAAGGGTAAGACCCCCCCCACGAAGCCACCAGTTGGCCGTGGGTAGCGACCCGCAAGGCGCTAAGATGGGATCCGGGTGGTTGAGCAGTCATTAATCCGGCAACAGAGTATCTTGCAACATACAGCTTTGGCCCTTACTTGGTCTGACGAGCGGTCGGATAGGCCCGATTAGATCAATCGGCTGATCTTGTAACGCCTTAGCACCTAGATGTTTTATCCCGACGGTACTTTTAACCATGCACTTACAGCAAGTTTCCAAACTTAATATATTGGGTGCTAAATGGCGGTGGCTGAGGGTCAACTACGTTGAGAGAATATGAATTTGACCCGTGCTGAGAACCTGAAATTGATAACGGCTCAGAAACTTACCCTCAGTTTGAGAATACTTGTCGCGTATCCCCGTCTCAACCAAGGCGAATGGGTTTTCCCCTTAGTTCATTCCCTACGCAAGTTGGACTCTGTGGTGAGTGGTGAAGCGCAGAGTCAGCGAATAATATACAGCATCAAAAATAAAATAAAAAACAAACGAAACCTGTCAGAATCAGACTCGGAGAATGGGGCAGCAGATTTCCTCAGATTCATTGTTATTGAATCTTTGAAGGAGGTCTGCTGAGCCAAATTTTCGTTTTTCCTCATTGAATAAGTCATTTCTACAAGGGCTACTTCGAAGACTTAAGAAGACAAAGAATGGCAACCTGGTTGTCGAGGTGGACGGCCGGAGGCAGGCAGAAACCATATTAAAAATTAAAACCTTTCATACGACTACATGCAGAACCTACCAGCATGAGAAACTCAACACTTCCAAGGGAGTTATCAGGAGTATGGAGTTGGCATTGGCTACAGAAGTCGAGATAGCATCAGCCCTGGGAAAATAAGGAGTTACAAATATCAAAAGAATTTCCATCAGAAAATGCAAAGAACGTATCCACTTCCATCCCGACATTTAATCATCCCTGTACTCCCAAGGAGATGAAGATCGGCTATTATCTTGTGAGTGTTGATCAGCACGTCCCAGCTTCCCTGAGGGGCTTCAAATGCCAAAATTATGGACGCCACAGGCAAACCTGTAGAGAAGGATAGAATGTGCAAAATGCGGTGAAATAGATTCGGACTACGTGTAGGAAGATTGCTTGAAAGAAATTACATGTGCAAACTGCCGACAAGATCATCCGGCTTAAGCAAGATCTTGCGTCGTTTAAAAACAAAGAAAAGGAAATAATTGAGGGGAAATACAAGAGGGATGTGTCCTTCCTGGAAGCAAGGAAAATTGTAAGGACTTACATGGGAGAAAACAGGTCTCTATTGTAGGAGGGCGGACAAAACCAATGAAGACAACAAATATAGAACACTCGAGGAGAAACTGATCCAGATGGAAGCCAATGATTGGCAAAAGTTTCAGTAGCCCCTGAAAAAACTACACTCGGCCGAATTTTACAAGGCACCAACCCAGCAACAATTTGGGAACGGAGATAGATCCAATGTTGTAGCCCAAACAAAAACACATAGAGGCTTTATCAGTCCAACACGAACTTCTCCTAAAAGAGCAAAATCTCCAAGAAAACAGCCGTTACATAAGTCACCAATCCATCCACCAAATGGCATTAAAGACACACTAAAAACATGTCTCCCATTAGACCTAAGTAACTTAAACAAAAATCACAAACTCCCATTAGCTAAGCTTCGAAAATACAGATGAACACCAAAGTGAACAAGGAAAGACCAGGAAGCACATTCAAAATGCCCTCAAGAAAAAAGTCGCCAATAAGAACTAAACAGTACAATGCTCAGGGATCCAGAAAACCCTAACAGAGAACGTATAGCATACAAAGTATGGATAGCGACACAGACCACGTCGTTTCTAGCCTTAATCTTGAAGAAATAATCAATATCTACAATACTTGAAACAAGTTAACTGTGGGCAAACTAAGAATCTCAATCCCCTTTTTAAATTTTAATTTCTTACATATCATACGTATCTATTTAAATATGTGAAAACCAATGACTGATGTTATATTATTACTGATACATAACAACTCTTGTGATAATCTAATAGTGTGCAAACAAATAAGAAAAAGTAAATAGAATGTTTTGTACTGAATAGAAATACTTTTAAAAATCATTTAAATGTGAAGAATATTGAGCTCATGTCTGTTTAAAATGTTATTAGATAAATGATCACAAACCATGTGTATTTAATATATAATTCTAGACAGGGTATTTCATTGAAAATTTGCAATCTTTTATATGACATAAAAGCAAACTCTCTTACGAAGAACTGTTTTTGACACTTGAAATGCCTACTTATATTAAACTGAATTGTTCGAGATAGAACTCTTTTTACATGTTACTGAGTGTAAACGGAAACTGTACTTATGCTAAACTGTACTGTTTAAAATAGAACTGTTTATATGTATAAAATTAATTTGGCATTAAATAACCTAAAATGGTCGATATGGTATAAAACTAAACCAAACCAAACCAAACCAAACCAAACCTAACCAAATATTTTGCAATTTTGTTTGATAATTGACATCTCTTTGTTTTAATGATGATATCTACCAAATCTTTTGTCGAAATCCTAAAGTTCTGAACTGCTAGCTTAATCATTATCTGTGGTATGGTGATTTTATAACGAGTATAAGTTTCAGCCTAACGTTAAAGACAGTGCCATGTAGTATTCCTTAAAAAGGTAATCACAAGCGGGAATTATTTTCTAAGCGAACCGGCCAAATGAAGTCACTATTTTTTAGATTTAAATGTTTCAATCACAAACGTATGAGTTTCACCCTTCTACGCTATGATTGTAAATAAATGGCAGAGCTGCTGCTCCAAAGAAGTAGGGTTAGGGTTAACTACGTACTTCCTACCAGCTCACTTCAGCTAGCGCCTGTGAGACGACAATTTTAATTTCGAATAAGACTATTTCGTTTCCCTTCACGCCAATAGGCTGAGAAAATGCATCCATCCATTTCCCCCCAAATATTACCAAAATTATAGTGTATACTTGGCACACAGTTAAAGAATTTCAAGTGTTGTTATAATTCTAATCAATATAACTCATTCGTGAGCACAGAGTTAAATTCTTGCAAGTATCGTAATGTATCAGTAACAAGTCAATTAAACAGTCATTCCCTTGTATCTCAAAATTCCTGAGAATTTTATGCATTTTATAGTCGATGACAGACTCTGATTTGTACATATATCACTTGTCAATTTGCCCATACTTTCACAATTCCCCGTGAAACGTATTTTCCACCCAGTCATGCCTACTCTTATATTTTTGGTGTCAATCGTTTGCATTCTCTTATATTGCGATTAACAGGTTCATCAGTGTTATCATCAGAATTTCCTCAGCCCAGTCAATACACACCCAACGAGTGTCCTGGATATGATACAAAACAATCTGATTGTGAGGCTCCGTTTGTGGAGCTTTGGGAAATGTGGAGCAATCCCTTCATTGTCATTGCTCCTAAGTCTACTCTGGCCCGGAATAGTAGCACTGATCAGGGTCCCATCTATAACTCAAATAGAACTGATTGATATTTAAACAGTGTACAAATAAATGACTTGCATAAAATCGAATCATTAGAGAGAGAAGTCTGCCTTTTAACTGTGTGTTAACAACTGACTTATGTCTAACTGAATGATAAGTGATACATAGCAATACATGGAACCATTCAACTGTGTGCAAACGAATAAATAATGTTGACTAGAATAATAATGGTTAATAGTAATACTTGATAATCTTTAACTGTGTACCTTAATTGAATTATTAGTATTATATAGCAATGCTTGAAACCCTTTGACTGTGTATAGTTAAAAAAATAGGATTGAACCATATAATTAGTGTTAAAAAGAAATATTTGTAACCACTTCCCTGTAGTAAATAGAATTATTCGGGTTACAAATATATATCTATATATTGCCTTTTGAAATAATTACAATCTATTTCAATATATATATATATATATATATATATATATATATATATATATATATATATATATATATATAAGGAAACATCTCTTTCACATTCTAATTCAATTTAGAATGAACACCCATATCCTGAACTAGTATTAGAATAGAAGCTAAATTATTATTTTTTTTAAAGTCATCCTTAACAGAAGTATATATATATATATATATATATATATATATATAATTCGAACAGTTTGCTTTCTTGTCTTTTCCAATGCTCACTGTTCCGGAAATGGGTTATTATTATCAAAATGTGAAAGTGAACCATCCGCGTATAAAATGTAAAATAATTATTTTTCTTTTTTTAAATATTCATTCCGGAAATGGGGGATCATTTTACATTTAATTAAAATATAAAAGTAAACCCCCTTAAAAGATATAAAATAATTCTTGTTCTCTTTTTTTCTTAAATTCTTATTCTAGAAATTTTAAATTTAATCAAAATATAAATTGAAGCCCCTAAGAAAATGTATAATGATTCTTTCACTTTTTTATTTTCTTTTTCAACAAAAAAAATTACGTTGATCTGAGGGCTTAATTAGTTCAAATCACAAAAAATATATATATCACAAGAAATTTTTTCTCTGATTAAGTTAAACAGGTGCACGCGTAGAATTTTACCGAAAATACAAATCAAAATGCACGCTAATACAGTACTGAATTTGAACTGCATATTATTTGAACTCCAGATTTCCCGGTAACGGTGGTATGTTCCGACAACTTATGGCAACACTCGTGCGAGGATGGTCCGAAACTTTCTCCAGGAAATCTCGGCTATCTTCCAGCTAATCGCCAGATTTCTCCCTTTCCTGTACGCATATTAAAACATATTGCTTACCACACAAAAGCACCATAGGTGGTGTAGTTGTTAACAAGCTAGACTAGCATATCTTCACAAAAGAGATCGAGTCTCATTGAGTGCCCCATTCACAGAGCCTTATGCCTCATCTAAACAAAATAATCTTATCCACCTCACTAAATTCGCCGAAACAACAAACAAACTTAAATATTATCTTCGTTGGGATTCCTTTTGAGATGAGGCTTCTTAATTTGAGAATTAATTTTTTTTTTTTATTGCGGACTTTTGTCCTCATCTTGGTAGGTTTTTTTTGTTGTTTTTCTCACTACGTTTCGGCCAAATTTCACTTCTGGCCTTCTTAGATAACAACTATGGAAGGCAGTAATTACTGGAGATACGGTTACAAGACTCAGCATTCCTATCCGAGGTCATGGTTAATCACCTGAAGAAGGCTGGAGGTGAAATTTGGCCGAAACGTAGTGAAAAAACAACAAAAAAAAAACTACCAAGAATAGGACAAAAGTTCGCATTAAAAAAAAAAAATTCAAATATAAATATCTGAGTTAAAGAAGACCACTCGATGCTATGTCACATAGCCGCTGTTATTCTGGTGAAGGAAGCAGCTGCATTTTCTTAGGTAGCTGTCTCTAATTTTGGGACACCTCGATTTAAAAAGAATATCTGTGAGAAAATTAGTTATTCAATTAGGCTTGGTCTATACGTCTTTATTCTATCTTGGACGTGTATCATCAATACTTTACAAAGGAATTCTTTGATTCAATCAACCAATAAATTCATTAAAGTTTTAATGAATTTGCTCCTCTTCAGCGATGTTTGTTTTTATATTTGTACGGAGGATGTCTAGATGCTTGACAATGAAAAAAAAGTCTGCAAAATATCCTGGTTCTATAGAAAGGATGTACTATATTCTTTGCTTTCACATTCGAATCGTTTTCATACATTTTAACATGAGTAATACAGGCTTTTAGCTTTTGTTCCACGTTCGATGTAAATGGAACTCAATTATCGTGTTTTGTAAATTCTTGTGCGCACTGACGAACGCTAGGTGATTTTTTGGCAGTAGAAAATAATTGTTGTCGAGTTTTGAACTTCGAATAATTAGACCGATTTACTGGAAATGTTGGATCAGTCCACACACACACACACACACACATACACACACACACCTATATATATATATATATATAAACACGCGTGTATGTATATGTGTGTTCCTCTAAAGGCAAAAATACAAAATAAATCTTCTTATAAAGTTGGCCCAATCGGTGGGGGCTGTAGAATACACCGATTTCATCTCTGCAAAGGGAGTAGACTCCTCTAAGAGTGTTCTGGAAATGACACAAAACAATCTTATGGTGAGACTTTAGTAATGATGAAGCTTTGGTTAATGCGGATTACCCTTTCATTGCCATCACTCCCAGGTCCACTCTGGCCAAGAGTGGGAGCACTTGATTGGGTCCTATCTGTGGGTGAAATAGGACTAAACAGGGTACTTTTACTAAACTGAATTGTTTGAAATTGAACTTTTCATAGTTATAAAATGAATTTGGCATTAAATAACAGTTGTGGGAGCCTTACCCATCTCACCATAATGGACTCTTCTCACCGTTATTAGTAATGAGAGATTTCGCTGCCAGAGAGGCAGATCAATCTCGGTCTGACACCTCTCCAGGTGTCGGGTAGCACTTCGGCCGGCCGTGTTATCTGCGGCACGGATCTGGCCGAGTGTGTCTCGGTACCTGGAGATTTCCTTCGGCCTCAGGGAGCCTTCCCCCCAGGCTTTTACTCCCTTCGAGGAGGTTAGGTTGATCGCCCGGCGCCCGAGGCGCCACTAATAAGGGGAATGCCGATGGGGCCGTAGGCATTTTTGGGAAATGCCGGGCGCGTGTGCGCTCCGGCCCTGCACCCGACCCACCTAAAAAGGCCTTGTGCCACACTTGCCCGTTAGGTGGGGCGAGCAACAAATACCGCAGATCAATATCGGTGTTATCCCAACAGTACGAGAGTTCTTACCTTTTCTATGTAACTCTATCTTTCTTGTGTAATATAATCTGTTATCTAATATCCGTGTTTGCGTTTACATTAGTGACCCTTTCCGGGGCCACAACAATAATCTACAATGGTTGACATGACATAAACTCAACCAACCAACAATTTTATAGAGTGTATAAATAATAAAAATTAATATATATATATATATATATATATAGTCAGGATACGTTAACATTCATAGGTAGTTAGACATCATCATATAGGATTAATCACACAGTGACACAGACTATCACGCACTCACAAAACATACACACACACACACACACACACACACACACACACACTCGTTCTCATCTCTAGAGAGGTAGAGGCGTATAATCAATCAAATTCAATACACACTCGTTTTCAAATATATAGGAGCTTAAACGCCCCCACGCGTATGCATATAAGCACATTCACAAACTTATTTTCAGTCACGCGGGCACGCCTACTGGCAAATGCAAATCATCGATACACCATTTCTCATAAATAGATACACGTTCACTTAAATACACACATACTTTGATAAATTCAAACGTCCAAACTCCAACGCACAGGCATACGTGCCCGGACCTAGATTTAGGTCCGTGAAACGGCTTGACTCATTAGATCCACATTGCACTTAGTGGGTCAATGACTAGCAGGGTTCGAGTCTCGGCTCGTTCCCGACCTTCCCCTCCCCTTTATCCCCACTTTAATCGGCCTTCGGGCTTTTGACCTTGTGTCAAGTCCTGTCTGGTGGGAGGCAGCGACAAATAACCCAAACTCCAACGCACATCCAAGGAAGTATATTTACATTCACTCATACATGCATCGACGCAAACAAAAATATTTTTACACGTTATACACACACTCACATATTCTCTCACACAGAGACACAAATGGACACACACATAGACTCACACAAATATGTTTACAGATGGGAACACAAATATAGATAGGTAAGGATGCTCACATACCCCCCACACACACAAGGGAAGAGAGAGAGAGAGAGAGAGAGAGAATGAGAGAGAGAGATGAGAGAGAGATGAGATGATAATTCCGAATCCTGCAAGGGCATATATTCGCGTGCAGACGTACACACAAAAATGCGCACAGGCAGACAGATGCATAATTTCAAAATTCGTACACACACACACAGAGAGAGAGAGAGAGAGAGAGAGAGAGAGAGAGAGAGAGAGAGAGAGAGAGAGAAACATATATTCACTCATGCTTACCTGTATACCCGAGAACACAAACACATAAACACGTATGCACACTCTGGCAAACGTACACTCACATACACACACTCACAATTAGAAACAAATATGTAGACAGATGCAAGCACAAATATAGACTTGCAGAGACGCACCTATACACACACACACAAACGCACACACACACACACACAGATACACACTCACACACACATATATATATATATATATATATATACTTATTTAGTGATAGAGTAGAATCGCTTGGATAGAGACGCATAATGCTTTCTACCAAGTGCCCTCGAGATGTTTTTACTTCATTCGACAAAATCATGCCAAATTGGAAATAGAAGAACATTTCCCAAACAGGCAACGCTCCCCTGAGAAGGAAAAGGTTGGTATGGAGGAGGGGTGTTCGACGGATAAACAAGATCTTTTTTTGGTTGGCGATGCTCATTTCAAGTTGGCCGGAGCTTTCGTTGTTTAAATCGAAATACTAGAAAATGGTTTAAATTGATTGAGTGAACTTTCCGACGGCGTGGCGATGGTAGCATCCGACGTGAACATCCCTTGAGTAATGGCTGAGAAAGATGTAGGTATCGCTGGTTTCGACCAGGGAGAGGACAGACTTGGATGGGGGCTGCATAGGTAATTCGATTATCTCTTTTTGGTTTGAAGTAATTCGATCTGGTAATGACAGAGATTTTGATCGTGGCTTACGTAGAGCTGTCACGTCTTCACAGATAACCAATCTAATTACTTTTTTCCTTCTTTTACATATTCAAAATAATTTTCTCTATCGAACGCTTTGTTACCATGTGCAACCAAAGTCGAATACACCGAGACTGACTCTAGTCGATTTTTTAGCGGCGTGCTAAGTGCAACTATAGTCGAATTGCATTGTACGCCCTGCAGCGAAAGGGTTTATACCAATACTCAATCGGAAATCATACTATATTCCGTATTTTAACGTCACCTTCCAACGTGAATTTAAATGTCTCCATCAGTTTATCGATTCATTTCCCTTTATATCTTCTGATTATATATGTATATATATGTATATATATCGATGTTCGTGACCGTATCCTAGAAAAAAATGGTACACCATAGCGATATTTTTAGAGCAATACACTTCAAATGTTCCAACTAAGAGAATAAAAGTGTTCTCTGTCAAATTTTTAACAGATTTATGTTGGTGAGAGATTTGAATTTGAATAAAACATCTATCTATCTATCTATCTATCTATCTATCTGTCTGTCTATCAGTCTGTCTGTCTGTCTAACTCCGTGTGTTGATTCCCTTAATCACTTTTTTAACTATTTTTCCGTCTGTGTGGATGTGTATTTGTGAGTGAGCTTATTTCTAAACACATAAACAGCTTCGGTTGATCATTTTTAGGTCCGTAATTTATTGCATTAAGCACATAAGATCTTATATATATATACCAAACTTTCTACACTAGCATGATGCAACGCAAGGTCAATTTTATGCTGATTTTATCAGGTTTGATCTTTTCTTTCTCTTTGATTGGTTGCCATACCAACTTTAAAGAGCCCAGTCTGTCCTACAATTTACCCATACCTTTAAAATAGTTGGATGCATGCCTTTTCCGAGAATATTATCACTTTGAGAAATGTAAAAAGCCTCGTCCAGGATTTGAACTCGTCTCATCGTCTCCATTTCCTATAGCAGTAATATATTACACCACAAACGTCTCCCACATGCACCCCACACGTAAGTATATATATATATATATATATATATATATATATATATATATATATATATATATATATATATATATATATATATATATATATATATATATATATATATATATATATATATATATATATCTCCAAATATTTCTAAAGTTACAATATATTAAATGAAAGCGAGTAAAAACGAAATATAACGGCGTATTTTTATTTGTGCATTACATGTAAAATTAAAAATAAAGAACAAGCAGTTAATTTTGAAGCTAACAGATAATCTGTGGGAGTTTGCGTTCACGCCAAATATCATATGTGAATCGTATCTATTGCCTTTAGGACTAAGGCTACTATAAAATGCTGATGGGAATAATTCATTCTTGGAATATTGCATCATTAATTAACGATCCAAACAAGACCTTTAAGAATACAGACGTACTTTATAAACAGTATATTGAGGAGACGGCAAATTATCTCGTCATCTCACCAACACCCGCGGTGATACGTAATTTAATAATTTTAAACATACACAAACACACATACATAAACACACACACACACACACACATATATATATATATATATATATATATATATATATATACTTTGAATGCAAGTATAGAATTGGCAGTGAATAATTTTATAGCAATGCAATAATTTTAAGTAATTACTGTTCAAGAAAGTTTTATCGTTAGGAAAGACAGTGCACTGTGCCAATCCCAAACTCATAGCTCCATTAAAATGTATCCTGTAAGTATACGCAACTTTTATCTCTGAATTGAATCTGCAGGTTTTATATCAAAGTATTCACCTCCTAAACAGATGGAGTTCATCATACCAGTTTTATACCAGGGTGTCTTTCTCCTAGATGGATTACTAATAAAATTCTAGCTATCTAATGGCATTAGTGAGTTAGATTAGCCGTGACCGTACAAGAGGATTTATTTTCCTCCTGAAAGGCCTTATTTTATCAGATCTCTTGCCTCTCTCCTCATTCGGAATGTCGGGCGAGAGAGACTGGTTTTGACGATGATTACTCGTGTATGTGGTTGGTAATATTGGGTCATATGATACTAATAACACTCTGCGAGGGATCAGATGATGAGACACACACGCTTACACACACACACACACACACACACACACACACACATATATATATATATATTTGTGAGTGTGTGTGTGTATATAATATACAAGATAGAAAAAAGAGGTGAGGCTTGTTAAAGTCTAGGAGGCTGTTGAAAAAGAAGTGAATGTTTTGTGGCCATAAAATCCTCCCTCTAATTATGATGTTCGTTCTCCTGTTCGTGATATTTGCTACAAAGTTTTTTAACTTTCTTTAGACATGCCAACGAGGCTAAGAATACGTCGAATTATCCTCTGCAGGGCGTTAGGAGAACTCCCAAAAGCGAAGTGTCCTGGGAATAACACTAAAATGCATCTGATGATGAGGCTCAACTTTTGGAGATCTGGGTAATGTAGTGTACCCTTTGATTACCGTTACCTCCCGGGTTTAATTTGACCTGGAATGACAATACCTGAGACTTGTCTATGGGTAAAAGAGCTGTTTGCAAATTATTACTACGGAATCATTAAATAGATAAGAGGAAATATTTTGAAAAAAAAACATATATTTTTAGAATACTTTAAAATAAATTGAAACTATTTCTTGTTTGGAATTGGTTTATTACAAAAAAAAATTAATCCTGCAAAAATGTTTCTTTAAATGCGTAAAATTAAACAATACTCCAGGCTTGAACAGAGGTTTTCCATCACATTTTAAGCTGCCGAGAAGAGCAAATCATGTGAAATATACTGAAGATTGTGTAACATGAAAAGAGAATCATGTATCAGAGAAAGTTTACAAATGGGCTAAACATGGGTTTGTCGTAACGAACCTAGGTTAAAAATGCATTCACACTCTGACTCTCCGGTAGAGTAAAAGTTTCGGGTGCAACAGTCTGCAAAGATGTTGATGCTTTCAGTTTCCCGATGCTTAAAAGAACACGCCACAATTGATTTCTTTGAAAAAGAGGCAACTGTAAACAGCGATTTTTATTACCTACTCTTTAGGTAATATTCACCATATTTATTGAATGACCCTCGTAAATTATAAGATTATTTGATATTATATAACTGACTGCAACTACACAAATAAATACACGTACAATGAACGAAGTTCCCTGAAATTTGGTCCTAAAATAACCTAAGACAGTTCAACATGCCTTTAATATCAACGATCAATCATTGATTTGAAGATTAGCTTCCTACACTTTTTCCAAGGGTTTAACGTTCAAGTTTATAAATATTGCTTTGCCTGATGCGAGGCCAATTTTGTTAAAAATCTCTTTCTATCCCACTGCGTAAGTGCTATCTTAATCGAGGCTAAACTCATTAAGCATCACATGCTGTTTAAAAATATTCATATTCGCTTGGAATGGTTTGATTTGGTTTGGTTTGGTCTTGTGGCATATCAACCATTGTAGGTTATTTAACGCTAAATCCTTTTTATAGTAATATATATTGAATATATTGGAATTGGTTTGGTTGGGTTTTATTGCATATCAACCATAGTTGGTTATTTAATACCAAATTCATTCTTTATACATGTATTAAATATATAGGATTTCGTTTAGTCGGGTTTTATGGCATATCAACCATAGTAGGTTATTTCATGCCAAATTCGTTTTATACTTATTTATTGAATATACAGGAAAATGGTTTGGTTGGGTTTTATGGCATATCAACCATTGTAGGTTATTAATGCCAATTCCTTTTTATACATGTATTAAACGTATACGATTTCGTTTAGTCAGGTTTTATGACATATCAATCATAGTAGGTTATTTAATGCCAAATGCTTTTTATGCATATATATTATATATATGATCTTGAAACACATTTTGTTGATGATATTTTTAAACGAGCCTGAGCTTTTTCTTTTCTTTTTGCACTCAGTTAAATTGTTTCACTTATTTCTACCTGTTTCGAATAATTCTATTTCCTATTAATCATTTGTTTTCACACAGTTAAATGTTTTCAAGTATTGCAATGTATCACTACGAATTGAATTAAACGTTAGTCATTTGTTTACACTCAGTAAAATGATTATGCAGCTCTATTTCAAGCAAGTCAGTCGAGTATAAGTCACTTGGTTGTATTCATTTTAGATATCAAATTACACAGTTTAAATATCAAACAGTTCTTTTTTACCCATTACTAGGACCCGAGCAGGTGCTACCACTCTGAACCAGAATGGATCTGGGAACGATAGAAATGAAGGTTTACTCCACATTTCCCAAAGCTCCAGTATTATTTTAGCCTCACCATCAGATTGTTTAGTGTCATATCCAGGACACTTATTGGAGGAGTGTTAGCCCTCTGCAGAGTTAAAGTTGGTGTATTCTACAGACCCAGATGACTGGGCCATCGATAGGAATGTTTGACACCGTATAACTGAAGAATGTTTATATTAAAACTTCGTAAATTGAAAGCATATTTTTTTTTACTTAACTAAATATTATCATTATTCAATTAAGATTATATAACAATATGCAAATAAATTAGTATTATTAAATAGAAATTATTACTTTAATACTAAACGCGGTTGTATGTTTTCTGTTTTTTCCTAACAAGCAATAATAATTATATCATATAATTGTCTGCAAAAAAACTCTCAAGATACAATTGCACAAAAATATGTACAATGAACGCAATTCGCAAACATCTAGGTATAAAATAACCCTATACAGGTTGACATGTGTTGCATATAGACCCTTGACTGAACCGTCAATCAAAGATTTCTCTGCTCAGGATACACATGTGAAAATAAGCGTAAGAAGTCACTCACAGTTAAGCGGAAATGTATGAGCGTTGTGAAATGATACATGTAGATGTCCACATCAGATAGAATTATTATTACAGCAGTCTTGCAGCGGTCACCAGAGTCTAACAGTCGGCAGATGGAGATTCACGGCCAGCCTGCGGCCAAGAGCTCATAGACGGTCCCCGGTTGAGTACGTCTTGTCGGGAAAGAGAAGATCTAAGGCCTTGAATATAACAGATCATGGTATGGTCAAGAGAAGAAGTTATGAGTCATTGTAGTAGTCTGTCTTCGCTGCCCTGTATCCGTTTGTCTCTCACACAGCTAAAGAGATACAACCACTTTCGAAGACATATATTTTTGTCAAAAGAAAGTCTCATTGAATCATTCCTTATGACTATCTAACACATGCTATTAAAATCAGTGGTTTAATAATTCATCAACTTCATTTAAACATTACAGAAAAAAATTAGTTTTATTCAATAAAGCATTTATAGTTTGATTCAAAAACTTTTCGATACCATCTTATGACGACTGATAAACATATCTCTCATATTATTCGTAACAAATTTGCTCTTGATTGGTTACCTCTAAACACGATATACACCGTAATTAAATACATGTCTCTCTATCTCTTTCTTTCTCTCTCTCTCTCCCACGTCATCTCTCTCTCTCTCTCTCTCTCTCATCCCTCTCACCTCTCTCTCCCTCTCTCTCTTAACCTATCTATATATGTATGCGTGTAAAATTATATATATATCCCCGGGTTCAATTTAGATTTATTATTCACTGTGCATTTAGAATAAATATATTTGTATTTTTTTTTTCATATTTATAAATTGATCTACTCGGTGAATTTACATTGACATAATCTCAGGACTTAATAGACACTTGTACACAACTACATTTAAAAAATGAAAAAAAAAACAAACAAAAAAACAAGAATAATAAAATAAAATACACAAATTCAATTAGGAATCCTTCTCTGCTACAAATTGTCTCTTGCATTTTGTTCGTCCGCCAGAGGTCACTTTTAGTCAATATCATTTATTTATACCACTGCGTACATTGGTATTCACGTTTGCGTTCGTGGACTAAGCACATTACCCTCTAAACTGACAGACGCCGTAAAAGTCTTTTCAAATGTTCGAAATAAAAATCGAATATGGCTGTGAGAAATTTGGAATTTCTTTTTATAAGATCATTTTTTTGTGATTTTCACGTGTTATTTCTAGTAACTTAAAAAAAAATTATGTTCTGAGAATAGCGTTGCGAGTCTTTCGAACATGCTGAAAAGTAGAAAGTAGGTTCAATCATGAAGAATGACGGAAGGACACAGCAAACTCACTGTTCTAAATTCATCTTCTATGAACGTCAACATCCTTTACTTTGTAAAACACCTAACTTGTCTAGCTATGTTTTCTTTGATATGTATGGGTGTAGACGAGATACACTGTCCCTATTTTACATAAATAACTCAAAATATATTCAAAGAAAATGGTATAAAAATAAAAAAAATTGATTTTCCGTAAAGCATTTTTAAACTGTTTTGGGCTTTGCACATGAAGTGGAAGATCAGCATTTTAGAATATATTTTCTATCGTTATTAAATAAAAAAAAAACTGATTTAAAAATGTTAAATTGATAAAACGTATTTCAGTTGCTTAATTACCTTCTCTGGATTTTGATTTTGATTTTGATTGAAAGAAAATAGAATAAAGTAATAGGTAAAAAAATCTAACGTGGTGAGAGAAGGTTTGAAATTATGTTACTTAATTCATTACAATAAAGAGATATAATTTGCTTGTCAATTTTTCTCATTCAAAATTACATTGATTACATCAAGACTTCGCCGACAGAAACGTTTAAACTGTTATTAAAAATCTATCAAAAATAAAGGAGCCGTTATAGAAACAGGTTGCAAATCCCGGTAAAAGATTTTTAGGAGGAGTACATTGTGTAATGGTTATCATCATTGCAAATGGGCACGGCGAAACAAGTTCAAAGCCTGGGCGAGACTGTTCGTAATTCAAATAGTGCTGATAACCTTGGTAAAGTAATGAATCCAATTATTCTTCCTCCTCCTACGGATAAACAGTAGACTAGACTTGTAACATACCCATATGTATGGTTATATAAAATATACGAATCTGTACAACGTTCACATGCATAGGAATTCCGAAACACTGACGACTCTCTTGGTTCAGGTACGAAACTTTTATTACCTTCTTGACTCTTAGGTTTTTCGACACGAGGAGAGAGATACACAATTTTACTATGCTGACTGTTCGTCCAGTGTCAGCTCTCAACTCACTGATTGAACCAACGCGCACGCGCAGCAAACAACTGAACTCGTCTAGGTCCAAATCTCAACTAACTGCTTTGTTTCAAAATATCCAAGAATCCCAGCCCATCGCTTCCGGGCATGACGTCATTCACAGCCCCTGTACCATTTCTATCCGGGGTTTTTATTACGACATCTGTGATTGTCACATCCTCCCCACACGAGCGTGAACACCTGCGCTCAATGTGTGCCACTACCCGTGCACTAAGCTGAAAGGTTCTTAGCCTAACTAAACCGAAAGATAAGATATAACCAACGAAAAATGATAATATAAAAAAATCCTTCCACAATTGTATAACAAATTGAGCTCTTCAACCTTGATAAGATAAAAAGAATTTTTTTTTTTTGTAGAATAGTTTATTGCCAAGTATCAGCTGTGCAAACAGTTACAGACACAAAAATTTAATTAATAAATTATTAAGAAAAATATAGTTAGATGCTCTTTTTTTTTGTATTCTAAATAATAAATATCATAAATTATGTTTAGAATATGATCCAATCAAGCATTAATGACCTATATTCATTAATTACACGATTGGTTTTAACAGTACTTCAACACTTCTTGGGTTATTTTATGCCTTGAGGTTAGTGTATCACATTCATTCTTCAGTGTGTCCCTACACCCACCTTCCTCAATCGCTGGAGTGGGGTCCGAATCACGATCGACCAGCCTCTTTGCTCACGTTGTATTTTTTAAATCCAGATTGCTGATCAGTCGTTAAGCAGAGTCACCAATCGATTAATGGACATATGAAACCGCACAATTAAGAAAGTAAAAAAGGTAACCGCCAACAAATAACAGGACACGGGTTTATTACTAACAATATTTTAGTTTAGTTAAAAATATTCTAAAATTGGACATACATTTATCCTTCTCAGTGGGTAGTAGTCATGTTACACGGAGACTAATCTGTGGATTTAACCATATTTACCAACCCCTCCGCTTGGATTTAACCATATTTACCAACCCCTCCGCTCTGCAAGGTCAATTTTTAAGCGGAGTTTAACAGGTTTGAATTCAGAGTTTTCTTTCTCCTAGACTAGTTGCCTCACCAAGAGCTGAAGAATCTAGTCTGCCCTACTATTTACCCTTAGCTGGAGGGAGAAACATTGGATTCATACCTTTCCAAAGGTTATTAGTGCTATGTGAAATGCAATCAGTCTCGTCCAGGACTTGAACCTATTTCGTCCATTTCCTACGACGATAACCATTACCATTACACTACGATAACCATTACACTACGGGCACCTCCTGTGGATTTAGCAGTCAGTCAATTTTTTGACATTCATAGTCAGGCACATGGCCTCTCAAATTATCGTATTAAGTTTCAACTTGTTCTGCTTCTTGTTTTCGATTGTCTGGTATAAGGCAATCACAAGTAACGGTCAAGTTGATATTTCTCGGTCTCACTGCATTCACCTTCACTCTTCCTCCCTGCCTCTTGATAGTCTGGTACAAGGTGATCCTAAGTAGCATTCTATGCTCGTTCTTCTCGGTTTCTCTGCGTTATAGAGTCTGGTGAAAGGTCAGGATTCAAAGTGGCCATGGAATCTTTTCGCCGTTGCGTGCCTGTCGCTGGCAATGAGCAAAATCCTCAGCTTATACAAATCTTCTCTCTATCCAGGGGTTGATGGTTTCGGGTGTTACTGAAAATGCCAATTCTTTTCTAATCTCGATTTAATTAATTAATTTTACTCCTTTCATTCTGCTTTATACCTTCACTGTTCTGTTTCTTTTAAATTTTACCCAAAGAGATAGGCATTTTCTCCCGTTTATTCAATATTTCACCCTAAACTATTTCTCAAAGTAGGCAGTTGATTCTGCCACGAGATAATGATGTCAGCAATCGTTTAAAATCATAACGGATTTCAAAGATGAAACTTTTCCCACGGCATCGAATTTCAGAGAGGCAAGTTATATCATTTTTTTTTCATTTCCCAATCTGCGATTGTATTCAGTTCACCTGCCTGTCATCATTGTCTGCCCATGTGTCGACTTTGCCAGCTGAAAACAATTAAAATCAAATACACCAAGACAATTTATTCAGAAGAGTAAGAGGCCTATGTATGACACTCAACTGCATCTAATAGTGAGCCTCTTTGCCTAGAGCATTGGAGAATCTGGTATACATTTTTATTGGCATTTCTCTCTGGAACACATTGAACCGAATTAGAAGCATCGGTTAGGATCTCATCTGTGGATAATATAGAAGAGTTCAATCATTTATTAAAGATAATTATTATGAGTTATTGGGAACCATAATGCTGTGTCCCCAGTGTTCAGATTTTATTGGGATATTTCATAAATAGAATTGCAAATATTAACAGCAGCAGATGAAAATATTTAACTGTGCGCACACAAATTAGTAATATTAAATAGAAATATTTAATTTGATAAGAATACTTGATAAATAGAATTGCTAATATTAACAACAACACGTAAAACATTTACCTGGGTGGAAACAAAAGAATAATATTAAATAGAATTACTTGTGTTTAATATAAGTTCTTAAAACCGTGTAGCTGAATACAAATAAATGAGGAATATTAATATATGTACAAACATATGATCTCCCAAAACTTTAGAATTAAAGTCACTACAAACTGTTTGCTTACAAATTATGTATATATATATATATATATATATATATATATATATATATATATATATGAAGAAAAATTGATAACAAGGTAATCCATGAAGAAGGAGAAATTTATTAAGAAGCAAAGTCGATACTATACAGATGATATCAGTGATGTTAAATCGACAATGGTTGTTTAAAAATGCAAAATATAAAAACCAACGGAAAATTTGTATAACAAGAAGAAGTTGGCTGTTTAATTAGTGAATCAGCGTTTGTTGTTTTAAATTACATCATTTGACTTATTTTGTAATATTGTATAGAATTTACGTTCCGTTTGTTTATCGAGGAAGATTTCTAATCAAAAGTAAGAAAAGGAGAAAGACAATATATATATATATATATATATATATATATATATATATATATATATATATATAAATATATATATACATATACATATATATATATATATATATATATATATATATGCAAATTGGTCCGGGAAATCGGGGTCCAGTCCCATGTTGAGTCATACCAATGACTCAAAAATACATGATGCCTTCTTGCTTATCAACCAGCATTATGAGGTGTATAAAGAAGTTAAAGTGGAGAAGTCCAGGGAAAAGAGCAGAGGTCTCCTCTACACCGCAGGGTAGGAGTTATTGCAAAGGAAGCTTTCGGATTGCCATCGTCTACTTACAAATATATATATATATATATATATATATATATATATATATATATAAGTATTATTCGGTCCAGTTAAACCGGAGTTAGGAGTAATTCCATCAGGACAAAAAAAAATTCAACAGTGAACTTTTAAATTTTCCTGGTAAAGACCTCAATGTAACTGACATTACAGAGCAATAATTTCTTTATGAAAAACACAAAATAATTATTTTATTGGATTATTTTATCCATCCTGTTTGTGTTTTTGATAATATCAAAAAACACGAAAAAAATTAACAGGACTTCTTCAGATCTTATGGATAAAATAATTATTTTATTGGATTATTTTATCCATAAGATCTGAAGAAGTCCTGTTAATTTTTTTCGTGTTTTTTGATATTATCAAAAACCCATAACAGGATGGAAATAAATTTTTAATCCTAATGTGACCGGTTTTGTTTTTTTGTCTTAAATATATATATATAGTCAGAATTAAAAAACACACAAGGGTTGATATACTATAAAACACTAACTAACCAACTATCTCTGTAACACACTCACGTACACCATGCACTCTGCCTACTGTTTCATACAGAACTAAAATTTACTCCAAGGAATTATATTTTTAGGTACATAGAAATAATTACATCTCTGCATGGCCCTGTGACGAGTCTATATGTATGTCAGTAACGTTACTTCAACTAATATTAAAATATATTGTCGTTCTTTCTTTCATTCATTTTTTCTTCTTTAATTCTTTATTTTTACCAGTTAATGCCATTTTCCCGGTAAGTGCTTCCACTTGTCTCCGGCCGACTTTAAGTGACCAATCACCGTAACTGGTTGCCGGTCGAATCAATCGCCAATCGATTCGAATGTCTATATCAGGAGAAGATCAAAGGTTCATAATAAAGACTGCATCTAGATTTTTACAGAAAATTGTCTTCTCTGTACCGTTCACTCGCCGTTCTCTCGTCTCCTGCTTTTCATGGATCAGTCTAAAATAAAGGACTTTTAGAAGAATAAAAGTAACCTGTATATTTGGCAGGAACTGTAACATTGGAACGGTTACTTAAATAGATAACATGCAGGATAATACAAAAGTACAAAATGATGCATAAAAAAATGACATCCTGCTGTAAAAATAACATCATCCGAAATAAATCTTATTTTGTTCAAAAAGAATTCTACATGAAGCAAAGATATATTTATTTATTCATTGGTTGATTTTAATTGCATTTCAATACATCTCGGGTTACTTAACGCCTAGAAGTTAGAGAATCACATTACATCTATATTTAACTTTGGGTGGGGGGCAGTTGTTTCGAAAGATGTTTTTGTATACAGGCGTAGAGAATATAAATAATGTTCAGACAGATTTTTATGACTGATAGGTGAGGAACCAAACAGAAAAGACCAAACTAGGATCAGAGTGGACCTGGGGGTAATGACAACAAAGGAGTACACCATTCTCCTCAGACCATAACATTTGGACTCTCAACATCAGATTCAGTTCAGTATCATACATAGGACATCCTTCTTTTTTCCTTTTGGTGGGGGTCGTTCATATCTCTCTGTATTGGATTCAGTCACGCTATGAGGTTCACTTTCGGACTAATATCTTTAGGAAAGGTATCAGCTCTCTTTTCCCACCAGAGATGTGTTCAATAACACCACTACTATTTCTCACTAAGAAGGACTTAGGAATTAGATAACTCACAAGGGTTGATAAGTTATTAAAACAAAGAAACCGAAAGTAAACGGAAACAAGTAAGATGCCTGACTCAGTGTGAGGGAGCTTATATATATATATATATATATATATATATATATATATATATATATATATCGAAATAACTTTAAATAGAGCATATATTGAAAGTAATAAAAACAGTAGCCTTTTTTTCTGTTACAATTTGTCAGAGAAGCACCATGACAAGCTAGCAATGATAATGTTTGTTATTGAGTTAAAGCTACTTTAAAATATTGCACGTACCATAGAATGTATATATATATACAAATGTATATATATATATATATATATATATATACACACACATTCACAAATATATATATATATATATATAATATATATACACATTCATAAATATATATATATATATTTGTGAATGTGTATATATATATATATATATATATATTTGTAAATGTGGATATATATCATCATCATCATGTCGCGCCGCCTGCGCGGATATCCCTGACCATCTCTCGCCATTTCTCCCTATCATTCATCGCCTCCGGCAGGTCTTCAGGGTTACATCCCGTGTCCTCACATAGCTGCTGTATGTAAGTTCGTGCTGGTCGTCCCACTCTTGCACATCCATGTGTGGGGGTCCACAGGAGTACATCGCTTATGAGCTCGTCCTTGCTTCTCCAGCAGTGTCCTGCGTGTCTGGTTCGTCGAACTTGTATAGTTTTTGTGATGGGGGGCAAGTGTCCGTATAGTTGGAGTCTCGTGGGGTGTTGTCGCCAGGACTTGTTTAATACTGCTCTCAACATTCTTGTATAATTTCCGTCCAGCCTCCTCTCCAGCCACTTCGTAAGCGTCCATGTGGTGCATCCATATAGAAGTATCGACACAACCGCTGCCTGGAAGAAACTGCGTTTCATTTTATCAGTTAGGTCCAACTTCCATATGATCGAGAGCCTATCGATAGCTGTCCATGCCTTCGTCAGTCGTGTGTCGATGTCTTTCTCGGTTGATGAGACGCTGCTTCCTAGGTAGGTGAATTTGTCGACTAGTTTCAGAGAGGCTCCGTCTAGTGTGGCAATGTTGCCCGTTTGGTTGTAACACATATATTCGATTTTGTTTGCATTGACATGGAGGCCAATGCCAGCTGCGGCTCGTTCCAGACTATGCAGTAGTGTCTCTGTCTGATTAGGCGTATTCGCTAGTAACGCCAAGTCATCAGCGTAGTCGACGTCCGTGATTGTTTTTGCGGGGTACCTTTTGCTTCTTCTCTTAGTCAGCTGGAAGCCATTTTCTCTGATTTTGTCGATCGAAGTCCTAAGCACATAGTCTAGACAGATGATAAAGAGGTACGGGGCTAGTGTGTCTCCTTGTAGTACTCCTGCAACTATGTCGAAGTATTCCGTGTCTCCATCTGGTGAACGTACTTTCACTTTGGTGTTTCTGTAGAGAATCATTGTCGCTGCTACGGTTTCTTTTGGTAGGCCGTATGCTAGTAGGATTTGCTCCATCTTCCCTCTGTGTATGGAATCGAATGCCTTGGTAAAGTCGACAAATAGTAATGTCGCCTGTAAGTTTTTTGCCCGAACGCCTTCCAGGATTCTACGGATGGTCAGTATTTGTGAGGTTGTGGAACTATTTCTCCATACATACGCATTCACAAATATATATATATATATATATATATACACATTCACAAAAATATATATATATATACAGATTCACAAATATATATATATATATATATATATATATACACACATTCACAAATATATATATATATATATATAAATATATATATATAAATATATATATATACACATTCACAAATGTAAATATATATACACATTCACAAGTATATATATATATATACATTCACAAATATATATATACATATATATATATATATATATGCACACATTCACAAATATATATATATATATACACACATTTACAAATATATATATATATATATATATATATATATATATATATATACATTCATAGATATGTATATATACACACATTCACAAATATGTGTATGTATATATATATATATGTGAATGTATATATATATATATATATATATATGTATTTGTGAGTGTATATATATATGTATATATATATATATATATATACACATTCACAGATATATATATATATATATATATATGTATATATATATATATATATATATATATATATATATATATATACAGTTCTGGGTGTGGATAACTATAGATATATATACTTCCCTACCCCCGTAGGGTCGAGTTCTCTAGAGAAGAAGTAATCGTGTTCCCATTAGCGGCTTTGCGAGTCTCTTCGTATTTGAATTGACATCTCGGCGGCCGTTGGACGGACGTATGTAAACAAGAGTAATTGTGATTCATAACAGTTTAAAATGTACTTCGTACCTAATATCTCCTCATGGCTAAATGGTTAGAAGCTTTGGCTTGGCGTTTGAATCAAACGGGTTTCGATCCAAGCTACGGGGAGATACTGTCTAGCCACACTGATGAATTCTGATAGAACTAAACAGATCTGTCTGTGGATAACTATATATATATATATATACACACACATTCACAAATATATATATATACATTCACAAATATATATATATGTATATATATAGACATTCACAAATTTATATATATATATATATATAGACATTCACAAATGTATGTATATATATGTGTATATTCACACACATTCACAAATATATATATATATATATATATAACACATTCACAAATATATATATATA
>CAUZXS010006070.1:0-62500 GCA_963585895.1 Sepioteuthis lessoniana
CATATTCATATGATATCAAGTATTCCTATCAAATATAAATAATTTTCAAACATATATATTTAACCCACAGATTGATTTGGTTGGTTGGTTGGTTTTACGGTGTATCAACTCTTTTCGGGTCATTTAACGCCGAATTAAGTAATTTTGATAAAGATTTTCAAACAATTCAGTTTTGTATAAGTATAGTTTTTTATTTACACAGTTAAATGTCAAAACAGTTCTATTTCAAACAAATCAGTTTAGCATAAGTAAAGTAAAGATGGCGACTGTAGTCGAGGGTGATCCGAAGGCTCCCTTTTCAATAGCTACTACACTGAGGTGTAGGGGAGGGCGCTACTCCTTTCTCTGGATTGCTCCACTTTACCCTTGATACGTATCTTATAATGCTGAGTGTTAAGCAAGTACGATTTTTAAAGTCTTTTGTCTGACTCGACCTGGGATTGAACCCAGGTCTCCCGGACCATTGGCGAACACTCTACCCTCTTGGCTAATGAGCCGGTTAGTTAGCATAAGTACAGAGTCTAAATGTTAAAAGCAGTCCTATTTTAAGCAATTCAGTTTAGCATAAGTATACAATTTAGTTCTATTTGACCCTATTAGGTGCTACCACTCCGGGCCAGAGTGGACCTGGAAGTAATAGCAATGAAGGGGTACTCCGCATTCTCCAAAGTTCCAGCATAACTGGAACCTCACCATCGGATTTTTTAGTGTCCTATCCAGGACACTCGTCGGTGGTGGGGGGTCTTACCCCTCTGCAGAGAAGCAGTCGGTGCATTCTACGGCTCCAGCCGACTGGGCACCCTACAGATTGAAACCTAACCACTCACAATCCGAGTCGACTTGGGAGTAATGGCATACTTCCCAGATATCCAGAACAGAAACCTCATCACCAGTTTGCGTGCTCTAATCCATACACGTTTTTATTGGAGGTACCTCTCTGCAGCGGATGTTGTCAGTTAATTCTACGCCCTGAAAACTGGACGATAGAGAAAAAAGAAGTAGACAAGTACCCCCATCCATCTCTGTCTCCACTCACGAGAATGTTGGTTTGTTTCTCTTCTAAGATAATCAATTTGATAATTAGAAATAAGATCGTGTCTATAACTGTACTCTCGACAAATTCCTAAAGGATTGGGACCTTCATGTGTAAGGGTTTTCTTGTTTTTTTTGGGGGGGGTGTTGTTGTTGATTCGAATTACCGACATGTAAGATTTTGAATTCTTGTTCATCCATCCTGAAGCAATGACCAAATTCTTCTCTCGGAAAGAAACAGTGAGAGGAAGAAATAAAAAGACAGACTGAAAGAAAGAAAAAAGAAAGAGGAAGAGAAAGTGGAGAGTACGGGTGGGGTGATGATAAAATTTGGGTTCCGATTTGATACCGTCTAGCAGCTACGATTTCAATTCCTTCCTTGTGATTCGCAATCCCCGAAGAAGTCATTTGCATAATGGTGATCTGTTTTGATTTTTCGTGTGTAATGGCACTATGAGAACCGACAAAAGCCAGCCACAGACTGACGTGTATCATTTCCGCAATTAAGGTTTATCCCTCCTTTGATATCTATTCCCCGGGGTTATTTCAGAGAACTCTCGAATTCAGACCAGAACAAATACGAAAAATAGACCTCCTTAAGTCCGTTGTCTCCTAAGGCAGTTACTAAGTGTAACACGAGTTGATTCGTACTGAGAAACTCTTTCTAAAACAAATTCACTCGACACTATTAATGGTCTGTGAGTCACTTAACATATTTACAAAGTTAAGTTAAGTCTAGTACAAGTATACAAATCTGAGCAGAGTGAACAATCAACGACTAATAGGGTGAGTCAAAGGTTTAGCAATATTTTGGTAATATGAGGCACAATACGGGAGCACTGAATGCTTTTGCCAATGTCGGCAAAGTAACGAACTTCACTGGACTGTGAGATGCCGAGCTCGCCTGACACTCTCCTAATGCTACTTACTGGATTTGCCGAGGTCATAAAGATGACGAACTACACTGGACTGTGAGATGCCGAGTCCGCCTGATACTCTCCTAATGCTACTTACTGGATTTGCCGAAGTCATAAAGATGACGAACTACACTGGACTGTGAGATGCCGAGTCCGCCTGATACTCTCCTAATGCTACTTACTGGATTTGCCGAAGTCATAAAGATGACGAACTACACTGGACTGTGAGATGCCGAGCCCACCTGATACTCTCCTAATGCTACTTACTGGATTTGCCGAGGTCATAAAGATGACGAACTACACTGGACTGTGAGATGCCGAGTCCGCCTGATACTCTCCTAATGCTACTTACTGGATTTGCCGAAGTCATAAAGATGACGAACTACACTGGACTGTGAGATGCCGAGTCCGCCTGATACTCTCCTAATGCTACTTACTGGATTTGCCGAAGTCATAAAGATGACGAACTACACTGGACTGTGAGATGCCGAGCCCACCTGATACTCTCCTAATGCTACTTACTGGATTTGCCGAAGTCATAAAGATGACGAACTACACTGGACTGTGAGATGCCGAGCTCGCCTGATACTCTCCTAATGCTACTTACTGGATTTGACGAAGTCATAAAGATGATGAACTACACTGGACTGTGAGATGCCGAGCTCGCCTGATACTCTCCTAATGCTATTTAGCGGATTTGCCGAGGTCATAAAGATGACGACTTACACTGTACTGTGAGATGCCGAGCTCGCCTGATACTCTCCTAGTGCTACTCGGCGGATTTGCTTCCATGTATTTCATGGTCTTCAGTAGATTTTTCTTTTTAACTGACACATTTCTTTTATATTTCCAACAAATTTTTGACACAACTATCAGGGAAAAACCAACATTTTTTCGTCTCACTCTTTGCCCTTTTTGAATAAGTTTTTCGACCCTTTTCATTGTTTTGATTGACATGTATAAAATATGTTCCAGTCCACTTGTTCTTCCTCTTCCTCTTTAAATAAATGAATACTATTCATCCTCGTGTTTGTCATTTCAAATGTTAATTCTCATGAAGATGTCTTCAGCTGGGACCGAAAGATCTTGAGAAATTAATGGTACCTTTTTGAATACACAAATCAACTGACTCATACGTAAACTTTAGCGGGTCACTTAGAGAATAAGCAGAAATGAAACGTGTGTCTTATTCAATCAGACATGTTTAAAAGAGAAAATTATACATATATATATATATATGTGTGTGTGTGTGTGTGTGTGTGTGTGTGTGAAAAGAGAAAATGCTATATATTTATGTATATGTATATATATGTATGTATACATATGTGTGTGTATGTGTGTCTTATTCAGTCAAACATGATTAAAAGAGAAAATGCAATATATTTATATATATGTACATATATCTATCTATATATATATGTGTGTGTGTATGTGTGTGTGTGTGTCTGCATGTATATATATATATATATGTGTGAGTGTTTGTCTTATTCAATCAGACATGTTTAAAAGAGAAAATGCTCTCTCTCTCTCTCTCTATATATATATATATATATGTGTGTGTGTGTGTGTGTGTGTGTGTGTGTGCATGTCTTATTCAATTGGATATGTTTAAAAGAGAAAATGCTCTATATTCATGTATATATATATATATATATATATATATATATATGTATGTATATATATATATATATGTGTGTGTGTGTGTGTGTGTTTCTTATTCAATCAAACATGTTTAAAAGAGAAAATGCAATATATTTATATATGTACATATATCTATCTATATATATGTGTGTGTGTGTGCGTATATATATATATATATATATATATGTGTGTGTGTGTGTGTATATCTAATTGAACCAGACATGTCTAAAAGAGAAAATACTATATATATATATATCTCTATATATATTTGTGTGTGTGTGTGTGTGTGTGTGTGTGTGTGTGTGTGTTATTCAATCAGACATGTTTAAAAGAAAAATTATATATATATGTATATGTGTGTGTGTGTGTCTGCGTGTGTGTGTAATTGGATTGATGGTATAATGCGAATTTAAAGAGGCCAATACTAAGAAACGTGCAAAATTTGGAGATTACAATTTCCATGTAATTGGATCTCCTTGCCAGTTGATAGCCGAGCAGGTTTCTTCCTCTGTTACACCCTGTTATAATGCGGCTAGGGTTCGAACCATCTTTACAAGTCGAGCTGCCTTTAGCTCTATTCATAAGGATGTGTTTCCTATCTTTCGACAAAGCAATTTAACTAATAAATTTCAATGTTGCTGTAATGCCACGTATATAGGGCGCACTTCCAAACGTCTTGAGGTTAGAGTCAAACAGCGTGTTCCAAGACATATTCGTAACCATACAACATCCAGGCATTCAAAATAGCTCGATCCTGCCATCTCTGTGTATTTGAAAGCTTTAAATTGTTGTTTGGTTAATTATAGTGATGAGTATTTTGTGGCCTTGCCTAGAGCCAGGACAAAACAACATTTAATTGTCCTGGAAACTCTTTATATCTTACTCTAAAGGCCTTCTCTATGCAAGGTAAACCCCACGAATTCCCTGAACTTGGGAGATATCTCTTGCTTGACTCAGGGTGGTTTTTAATTTTTTTCCTCGTCCCCTTGGTCTTGATATCATTTTCGTTTTCACCATCTTTTTACTTAATCTTATTTTCATTGTTTTTTTAAACGACTTATGAAGGCTGTCGTTTGACAGATCTCAGATGAAAGGGCCCTTGCAATTTCAATAAATTCTGCATATTGTAATTTCCTAATTTCGCATATGTTTCTTTGTATATATATATATATATATATGCATATATTTATTCATATATATATATATATATAGTAACATATATATACATATAGATGTATATATATGTATATGCATACATATGTATGCATATATATGCACATATATATACATATATATGTATATGTATATATATATAATATATATGTTTGTATATATATATATATATATATATATATACATGTATATATATACATATATATGTACATACATATACATATATATACATATATGTACATATATATGCATATATATATATGCATATATATATATATATATATATATATATATATATATATATATTGAATACCCAGACTCTCTGGAAAGCAAGATGACTCTTTGGAAAGAGAAAGTGACTCTTCAGAAAGTTGGAGTGACATCCCAGAACTTTTCTTTGCCAGAGAATAGGTGTGTTTCCACTCCATAGACTGTCTTTTTGTCGTGGCAAACCCATGTTTAGCCCTTTTTTTAATCTGTTTTTGATTTAAAAACATGGTTCTTCGTACACATTCTTCTATAAATTTCACATAGGAAATCCATAGTCAAGGGGCCATTTCATGTCCTCGAAAACTGCGCCCAGAACTTTTCTTTGCCGGATATTAGGTGTGTTTTGGAGGTGCCCGTGGTGTAATGGTCATCGTCGTAGGAATTGGACATGGCGACTGATTGCATTTCACATAGCACTAATACCCTTGGGAAAGGTATGAATCCAATTATTCTCCCTCCAGCTATGGGTAAATAGTAGGACAGACTAGGTTCTTCAGCCTTGGTGAGGCAACTAGTCTAGGAGAAGGAAAACTCTGAATTCACACCTGTTACAATCCGCTTAAAAATTGACCTTGTGTCATATCCAGCCCGAGCGGAGGGGTGAGATAAATAAGATTAGGTGTGTTTCCACTCCATAGACTGTCTTTTCGTCGTGGTAAACCTATGTTTAGCCCATTTTTAATTTAAAAAATGTGCTGCTTCGTACACATCACACATTCTTCGATAAATTTCACATAGTTTGCACTTTGCAGTCGCCTAAAATTTGATGACAGACCTCTGTTCAAGTCTGGAGCACTACTTTTGATTTGCTGCTATTTTGAATCGTATCAAAAGAAATATTTCTGTGAGATTAAAATGATTTTTAAACCATGTAGTGTTTACATTTTAGAAAAAAATCTGACAAAAATGTTTTTCCTCTTATTTATTGAATAACCCTCGACAAATCATACTACCATCATCATCATCATCATCACGCCGCTCTTACTGCACAGATTTCCCTAATTCTCTCTTTCTCTTCATCCCCATTATTCATTGCTCTTGGGAGATTCTTCAAACCACAGCTAGACTCCGAACAAAGCTTATGTAAGTTCATGCTGGTCGGACAATACTGGTGTATCTATGAGTAGTTGTCCATAGGAAAACATCATCCTTGCTTCTCCAGCAGTGTCTCACATATCATGTTCATTTACTTGGATGATCAGAGAGATTGGAGGTTAGTGGCTGTACAACTGCTTTTTGTGGGGTGTTGCTCCAAAGATTAATTTAAAACAGCATGTAGTATTCTTGTATAGTTTCCATCGGGCTTTTCTTATGTGTTTCGTTGGCGTCTATGTGGTACATCCATACAGTATTACTGACTCAGTCACGGCTTGGAAGAAATCGCGTTTTATCTAATCGGGTAGATGAGATATTCACATGATCAATAACCTGTCAATTTCAGTCCACGCTTTCACGAGACATATGTTGACATCGCTTTCAGTCGATGAGATTTTGTTGCTGAGGTATATGAACTTATCTACTAATTTTAGAGGTTTGCCACTTCAAGTGAAGATAGCTCCTTCTTTTTTAAAACAGATGAACTCTGTATTCTTCTCGTTTACGTAGAGGCCAATGTTTATGGCTGCTTGCTCTTGGCTATACTTGTGACAATACCCCCGCGGCCCCCCGTACATCAACTTCTTTGAAACAATTCTATCTTGGCCTGTGATTCATCCAGTGGTTTCCGCCGGGGAATTTCACATTTCTTTATGGCCACTAGAAATACAACCGAGGGAGTGGGAGAAAAAGAACAAAGAACAAACGAACACTAAGGGCTTAGGTCAACTCATGTGCAAGAAGGGTGGTTCCGTGACACTGCACTCCCCGTGCATCCGTAGACTAACGCTGACGTGCATCCTTCGCAAAATTCTATATAGGCAGTAAGAAAATTTTCATATCCGTCATTCGGAGTATGTCTTTCAAATATCTCCTGAAGAGTAGCAAATTTGTTTTTAAAGTTACCGTATATTTCTATCATCACTGTTGATGAATGGGGACCAGTCATATTGTGAAGCTTTAACAGTTTGTAACTTATTTCTGTTTAGACTCAGGCAAATTTTTGCCGAGACAATTCTGTGATTAAAAAAATATTTCTTCAATATATATATATATATATGTATGTGTGCATGCATGTATATTTGTGTGCGTATGCATGTGTGGTAAACATATCTATATTAAGAAAACGTTCATATTGATACTATCATAAATGTAAACATATATATATATGCATATACACACATATATAAGTATATATATATATATATATATATAAGCATACCTATATAAACAAGCATATATATATATATATATATATATGGTAACCATATCTATATTAGGTATAAATTTATATACATGCAAATATTCATATATTTCTATGCATATACATATACGTAAGTATATATATATATATACATATACATATATTCATATATGAATTCATACATGTATATACATATACGTACACATAAATATTTACTTATACATATATATGCATGAATATCTATCTATCTATCTATCTATGTGTGTGTGTATGTGTGTGTGATATCAATTATTTAATCGAAACACTGTCTTTAAGGTACAAGAATTTTGTCTCCTTGGTGCGAATTGTCTCCTCTAACATTTAATGATTAATTTCCATGGTTGATGTCTTGTATTTTTGTCTTTTATTAGATAAAACCGACAAGGGATATGAAGTGTTTTCAATTATTGTTATTATTGAAGTGCAAATTACTTGCCCAATGTTTTTAAATCTGAAACACAGAGGAATCTCAAAGACTCGTTAAATACATCCGAAAAGCACATTCATATATCAACAGCACTATTGAATACATCAAGAACCGGTTGTGAGACCTAGATACAATTTGGTAATCATTCAGAGCGGACAGTTCTACGCATGTGTGAAAAGATGTTCTTCCGGGGTGGGGGTGGGGGTTAGGCACTCGGCACTGAAACGTCATTCAGTGAGTTTGGGCGTTCTATGACCGTTATATTCATCTTTTACTCACCCTATAGACTGGGCTTAGAACATGTTGCCAGGATCCTATGCAGAGGGAGCAAGAGCCTCACCAAAATTGGGTGTCCTGGGTATGATACTAAACTGAATCTGATCCTATTTACCCAACCCCTCTGCTCGGGCAGGATATGACACACGGTCAATTTTTTTAAGCGGAATTTAACAGGTTTGAATTCAGAGTTTTCCTTCTCTTAGACTAATTGCTTCACTAAGGCTGAAGAACCTAGTCTGTCCTACTATTTACCCATAGCTGGGGGGAGAATAATTGGATTCATACCTTTCCCAAGGGTATTAGTGCTATGTGAAATGCAATTAGTTTCGTCCAGGATTTGAACTTGTGTCGCCGTGTCCAATTCCTACGACGATAAGCATTACACCACGGGCACCTCTAAACTGAATCTGATAGGGAGGCTTCACTAATTGAAATTTGCGGAATATTTGGAGAATCCCAAATAATCATTACTCCTTGGTCCCCTCTTGCCCAGAGTGGTTAGGTCCTATCTATGGGTCAAATCGATCTGTTTAAAATCATAGGTATTTTATTGGAATATTAAGAATAGTTATAAAAATTAACTCCTGTTGTATTGAATATTATTATTTGTTGAATCAGCTCATTGGCCTAGTAGGTAGAGTGTTTGCCACTGGTCCGGGAGACCTGGTTTCAATCCCAGGTCGAGTCATACCAAAGACTTTAAAGATCGTACTTGATACCTCCTTGCTTAACACTCAGCAAAATAAGGTACGTATCAAGGGTAAAGTGGAGCAATCCAGGGAAAGGAGTAGTAGCTATCGAAAAGGAAGCCTTCTGGTCACCCTCGACTAAAGGTCGCCATCTTTACTTTACTTATGCTAAACTGATTTGTTTGAAATAGAACTGTTTTGACATTTAACTGTGTAAACAAAAAACTATACTTATACAAAACTGAATTGTTTGAAAATCTTAATCAAAATTACTTAATTCGGCGTTAAATGACCCGAAAAGAGTTGATACACCGTAAAACCAACCAACCAACCAACCAACCAAATCAATCTGTGGGTTAATATATATATCGAAAAGGGAGCCTTCTGGTCACCCTCGACTAAAGGTCGCCAACTTCACTTATTAATTGTAACTGAAAAAATACAACTGAGTGCAAACGATTATTTTCAAATAAAATTGATTTCTTGAAGTTACATAATTGAGCATAAATTATTTGTACTGTATAGGAATACTTGAAACCATACAAATTAAGAAAGTTGGTGACCTTAGTCGAGGGTGACCCGAAGGCTTCCTTTTAAATAGCTACAACACCGAGGTGTAGGGGAGGGCACTACTCCATCCTCTGGACTGTTTCACTTTACCCTTGATCCCTACCTTATAATACCGAGTGTTAAGCAAGGTGGCATCAAGTACCACTTTGGAGTCTTTGGTATGACTCAACCTGGTATTGGACTCCGGTCTCCCGGCCCATTGGCGAACACTTTACTCATTAGGCCAATGGCACGATACTATGTGAAAATCATTTGTATCTGATAGATCTCCTGTAACTGTGCAAATTAGACAGATCTCGTATAAGTGTACGAATCATTTGTGTTAGACAAAACTCATATATAACAGTACAAAAAATGCTTAAGAAAATCTTCGTAAAAATGTAACGACGAACGCATAATGAACACGATTCCTTTACCCTTAGGCATAACATAACCCTAATGAATCGATATGCCCTTAAAATCGATATCTCGGGTGAATTATTATATTCCCAGTAAAAGATAAAACATTAAGGACATTGCAAAACTTGATACATTTGCAATTCAGATTTTGTTGGAGTGACAAAATATTGTACCAAAGAAATAAGGTATAAAAATTAATCATTTTAAAAACTCAATCAATTTACTACTGGACTGACGATCGGCATAAAACAAAATGAAAAGATATTAACAATGAAAAAATATCTCCTGTGTATTATTATTTAAAAAAAATTAAAATAAAACCTCCCCTTGATCCCTATATTTATTCAAATTATACCACAATTCTAAGCAACGTGGTTACATTAGGAAGAAAGTATATAACTTTGTTGTTAAACGAGAGATCCAGACTGACCTGAATTGCTACAGTTAAAAGAAGGATTAACTGTCTAAATTTGATACGGACTAAAACAGTCCTCATTTTCCATTGGAGAATGTCTAATCATATTTACCCAACCCCTCCGCTCGGGCAGGATATGACACAAGGTCAATTTTTTAGCGAAGTTTAACAGGTTTGAATTCAGAGCTTTCCTTCTCCTAGACTCGTTGCTGAAGAACCTAGTCTGCCCTACTATTTACTCATAGCTGGAGGGAGAATAATTAGATTCATACCTTTCCCAAGGGTATTAGTAAGATGTGAAATGCAATCAGTCTTGTCCAGGATTTGAACTCGTATCGCTGTGTCCATTTCCTGCGACGATAACCATTACACCACGGGCACCTTATATCTAATACCCTAAGAGACTCAGGTCTTTCGTCTAAAAATTAAAAAAGATTAAAAAATATATAAAAAGGACGGATTATAAGAGGAGAGGAGAAATTTTTTTATTTGCTTTTAACTATTTGTTCTCGCATCTCAACTGGATTCACTCCCACTTCTTTTATTACGGCTTATTTTTTATTTCATGGTTTCCTGTTTCATTCGCTTCTTCGTCATTTTTTTTTACTTTCACTTTTTTTTTTTATTTGACCCTATTTCTTCTTCTTCTTCTTCTTCTTCTTCTTCTTCTTCTTCTTCTTCTTCTCATTTATTACGTATCACGAGTTACTTTTCAAAAGAAGTAGAAGAAGAAGAAGACTGTTGACAAAAAGTAACGTCAAAATCCAATCACATTCTGTTACGGTCGGTTGTTAAAAAAATTGGGAAAAGTATGAGGTAGAATGAGAACTTTTCATGGTCAAATACACTGAACTTTTAAGTAACACCTCGCAAACACACACACACACACACACACACACACACACACACACACACACACACACATTTATATATATATATACATATATATGAAGTGAATTATGGAAATAAATCCGATAGTCGGAAGAAAATAGAACAACAAAATAATCCAAATGTGATGGATTCATTTAAAATGATAAAGTCAATGTTAAAAAATTTCGATTTTATTAAACCTTCGTCAGGACTTTATGTTGGAGAAAAAATGTTGCGTACACGACGATGTACGTTTTTTATAAAACAACAGGAAAAGAGAAAGTGCATACACAGAAAGAATGATAACCGTTCTGTCAGCGTTCTTTTTTTTTTCTTTACTATTACGGGATTAGCTCAGGCAATGATGTTAAAAATGTGTCGAATTTCCAAGTGATACAACGGAATAGAAGATGATAAAAGCATTAATTCTCAGAATTTTTGGAGAAAAGTAGGAGATAAAGGGGTGAGACATCCGACTGACGTAAAGTCGGTCGGGTTTCAATCCCAGCTTGAAGTATCTCGCGCGTTTAGCCATACTGAAAAGTTATCATAAAACAGAATAGTCTGTCTGTGGATGACAATATATATATATATATATATATATATACTTCTGTGTTTTTAAGAAAAATTCTTTTGTGTACTTTGTTTTTCTATTTTCTTCAAATATATATATATATATATATATATATGGCTCTTCTCCTGAACTAAGCACTCAGGTAGCCGATAGGGTACATATGAATATATACTAAAAATCATGCTTTTGAGAGTGATGATAGCTCGGGTTTCGATCCCAGCTTGAAGCATCTCGCGTGTTTAGCCGCAGTTAAGACTTGTGATACAGCAGAACACTCTGTCTGTGCATGACAATATATATATATATATATATATATATATATATATATATATATATATATATAATACTATCGTTTTTTTTCCATCTGGCCTCTTTTTTTTTCCCTCCTTGCCCTCTCCTTCATGAAATCTTATAATTTAATTAATGTCCACCCGTCCCTACTGCTGAGGCTCCGTTTTTGTGGGTTTTTTGTTCAGTTTCCACCAAACTTTCAGAAATCCTTAGCCTCATGCATGGAAATATTCTAATATCTTAAACTGTACAAGGACATCAAGATCAGGCATTTTTCTATAATGATTTGACTGTCACACTTTTCATCTTACTATTCACTTTACTGTAAGGAAGGTGACCATTTCATATCGGTAACCTTCTCACTTGTTTCAAGAGGAAAATAGTTATCTTTCCACCTACTTTTTATGAGAGTAAGCCTTATCTTTTCGTAGATAATGCAATCGTCATATTCTAAGCCACGTCTTACATCAACTAGAAAACAATAGAGAAGATAATTTGGATAAAAACGTGTAAACACCTGAGCAACTTATATTATAAAGTACTGATGTCTAGCCGTCTTGACGTTTGTTTTGCCATAATAATTTCTGATCAGGAGTCGTGATACTTTTTGGTTGACTGCTTTTAATGAAACACAGGACTGTGCAAGTTTAATACCCTTCTTGGTTACAGGCCAAGATCTGTGGGGATTTTACAAGTTTTTTAACATTGAAAATTCATCTCAAGAGTAAGACTTATAATGGCAAAGTTTTACATTGTACAAAAATTTTCAAGGGCGATTCAACCAATGGAAAATTCGCAGGAATTAGTGTAATTGTTGCTCTGGGGCAATTTAGAAGAAAATTAATGTTTCGTTCTTAATTCACTTATTTTCTTTGTAAATACAGCTTCAGTTTCGATAAATTTTCATAACATCACCTATTTTGTACATATTTTTTCAGTACAGGAATTAATACTGTGAATTGAATTACCAGAAAATCCGCCGAATACCTACTCACGATATACGGGAACAGCTGTTTCGACCTTATTAGGTCTCTTCGGCAATGTATATCGTAATCTCCACCACCAGAGATCGAACCAACGACCACAGATTGCAATGCCGAAACTGTACAATTAAGCCACTAGTTCATATCGTACGCAAGTAACGCCAAATCAACTAGTCATGGTAATTGTGCGGCCAAATAACCTAAATGTGTCTTGCAAGTTACATCCGTATTCTTTCCAGAGGACACGGTCACCCCCCCCCAGGGCCACGTCTTCCCAACGAGTTTAGAAATACGCATCTGCGTAATAATTATGACCTCAAGGGAAAGGGAATAGATGTACATATTTTTATTTTTTAAGTAAAGGAGTTAATAATGTGAATTGAATGGTCGCTGGTTCGATCTCCAGTGGTGGAGATTACGGTATACACTGCTGATGAGACCTAATAAGGTCGAAACAGCTGTCCACTGTTCCCGTATATCGTGCGTAGGTGTTCGGCAGATTTTTCTGGTCAGGGTAATTCAAATCCATCCTTCTAGAAAGACAGTAGTGATACTATTTAACCCATAGCTGGGAGGATAAGAGGGTTCATATGTTTCCCAAGAGTATTTGTCCGAAAGTGAACGTAATACTGCGACTGAGGTTCGAACTCGCTTACTACGATTTCGCGGTCCAGTACTTAAACCATTCATATTTACCAACCCCTCCACTCAGGCAGGATATGACACAAGGTCAATTTTTAAGCGGAGTTTAACAGGTTTGAATTCAGAGTTTTCCTTCTCCTAGACTAGTTGCCTCACCAAGTCTGAAGAACCCAGTCTGCCCTACTATTTACCCATAGCTGGAGGGAGAAAAATTGGATTCATACCTTTCCCAAGGGTATTAGTGCTATGTGAAATGCAATCGGTCTCATCCTGGATTTGTACTCGTGTCGCCGTGTCCATTTCCTACGACGATAACCATTACACCACGGGCACCTCCAGTACTTAACCCAATACACCACAAGGACAACTCCCTGGTTCATCGAGTCTCTTTCCCAGGTTCTTGGAGACAGTTTCAAGGCTCCAACTACTATTGGTATCATTGCCACCTTCACGTTCCACAGCTTTTCTTTGTTCTCGAGCAAGGTTCCAGTATTTGTACAGCTTTTCGTCTTCTTTTACTTTTACTCAGTGGCCTACTGGCAGGGGATAATCCCCTATGCAACAAAAAGTTCCCTTTTTCTTGTTAATGAAAACTAGATGTAGTTTTCTATCCAGGATTGCTTGATTTGTTTGTATCTTAACATCCAGAGAATTTTACGTATTTCATTTTTAAGAAGAGAATCAGTTTTTTTTTTAATATACTATTTGTTAGTATGGCGAAATTTCAGTTTTTTGCACAGTACTCAGAGAATACCCTTACCGCCCAGTCGTGTCTGTTCTTGTATGTTTAGTAATTGTTTGCCGCATTCACTTATTTCACCAATCGTTTTATCTTTATCACCACGAACAATACACTGCCTATTTTGTGCATTATTAATTTTTGATTTGATATAATTCGTTAGCCCAGAGTGGGGCCAGATGGTCCCCGGGTTGTAAGGCTGCTCTTTATCAGTCTCTTGTGAAGGAAGCGTAAAGAAAGGCTCTTTAGAAATGTGTGTCAACGCAGTATAAATTTGAAGACATGGTGTAAATCCTAGCGCCCCCCCCTCTCTCCTCACGCAAAAATTTCGACTTTCGTAGTAAGCTTATAATTTTATAAACAAGAAGAAGCTTATATTATAATAAACCTTCTGGGTATACCGCATTTTTATTGAAGATTCATTTTCTCTCTTTAAGTCCCAATTTCTTCACCATGTCTCGGTGAGATATTTATCCAACCTTCTACCTGGCCAGTTTTGACTAAATGTCGATTTATAATGGAGCGATAATGTTTGAGTCTTTTTTCCCCTTCCTTTCTTGTTACATAGAGTTTATCAATGTCTTTTCTTGTGAAGCCTTTTGCATTGATATCTATTTTTTTATCTTTTGGTCTGTTGGTCTGAGTTCCTCTCCTGTCCAGTTTAACAAGGGTCCAGAGTATCTTACAAGGAATACAGCAAATGCATGTATCTAATCAGATTTCTGCAGTAGAGTTTTGTTTCAAAAGTTCTCTTGCTCTTGTTGTTAGTTTTGTTGCTGTTCTTGTTGTTTTTCTTCTTAGTTTGTTGTTGTTGTTGTTGTATTATTATTATTTGTGTATTTTCAAGCGATCAGTCCTAATATGCAAGCTTAGTCATTTAATTTATAGAGATCAATCTGCTATTTAAACACTTATTCCACACTCCTCACCATCAACAAGACAACTTACGCTAAACACTTACTCCACACTTCTCACAACCAACAAAACAACTTACGCTAAACACTTACTCCACACTCCTCACCACCAACAAGACAACTTACGCTAAACACTTACTCCACACTTCTCACCACCAACAAGACAACTTACGCTAAACACTTTTCCACACTCCACACCACCAGCAAGACAACTTACGCTAAACACTTTTCCACACTCCACACCACCAGCAAGACAACTTACGCTAAACACTTACTCCACACCCCACACCACCAACAAGACAACTTACGCTAAACACTTACTCCACACTTCTCACCAACAACAAGACAACTTACGCTAAACACTTACTCCACACTTCTCACCACCAACAAGATAACTTAAGCTAAACACTTACTCCACACTCCTCACCACCAACAAGACAATTTACGCTAAACACTTACTCCACACCCTACACCACCAACAAGACAACTTACGCTAAACAATTACTCCACATTTCTCACCAACAACAAGACAACTTACGCTAAACACTTACTCCACACTCCACACCAACAACAAGACAACTTACGCTAAACACTTTTCCACACTCCACACCACCAGCAAGACAACTTACGCAAAACACTTTTCCACACTCCACACCACCAGCAAGACAACTTACGCTAAACACTTTTCCACACTCCACACCACCAGCAAGACAACTTACGCTAAACACTTTTCCACACTCCACACCACCAGCAAGACAACTTACGCTAAACACTTTTCCACACTCCACACCACCAGCAAGACAACTTACGCTAAACACTTTTCCACACTCCACACCACCAGCAAGACAACTTACGCTAAACACTTTTCCACACTCCACACCACCAGCAAGACAACTTCCGCTAAACACTTTTCCACACTCCACACCACCAGCAAGACAACTTACGCTAAACACTTTTCCACACTCCGACTGTAAGTGATCCCTTTTCAAGAGCTTTGAAGAACTCTTTGAGAATGTCTGATCCTCATTAAGGGCAATTCTCGATGGTTGCATTTATCCCTCTCTCTCTCTATATATATATATATATATACATCTCTTTCACTTCAATCTCTGTAGATGGAGAAATAGGTTCTACATATAGATAATAGATATTACTGAAAGTTACTAATTTCTACCCCTCTTTCTTTTTTTCTCACTCTCTCTCTCCCACACTCACATGCAGGCACACATACATAGACACAATATATATATATATATGAAAGTATGAAAAATATGATATTCAGATGTATTAATTAAAATATGAATATTTTTAAATCTACAGTAATTACGCTAACCTTCTTTGTAGAAAAATAAAATAAATAAAAAAAAATAAGGAATAAAGATATTAGAATACTAATTACGTCACCTACATTTTGAAACAGAACACTATAAACTATATATATATATATATATATATATATATATATATATATAATAACAGTATAGCCCATAAATACGGAGTGTAATGTGTAAATCGCCATTTAACATCATCAATTTTGCTGGTTTGATTTGGTTTCTTTGTTTAATGGCATATCAACTCTTTTTAGGTTATTTAATGCCAAAGCCATTCTCCTAGAAGAACAGTAGTGGGACAATTTACCAATAGCTGGGAGGATAAGGGGGTTCATACCTTTCCTAAGGGTATTTGCCCGAAAGTGAACGTAATAGCGCGACTGGAGTACGAACTCGCGTACTACGATTCCGCAGTCCATCGCTTTAACCATTACACCACGATGACACCCCATCAATTTTGCGTATGCATTTAATTGATTCGAGCATTGTCTACTTTGCTGCTCACAGGGATCATTTAGGGACGACGAAGAAAGTAGCACGATGACGCAATTCACTCCTCCTAAAAATTTAGAAACAGCACGCCGTATAGCTTGCCATTCAACCGGAAGCTCAAATACGAAGAATTCAGAGTGTCTGGATGTCAATCGAAGGACAGATTTATAGAGATGAAAATGAAACATCCAGTCCAATTTATATTGTTTGGGGTGGTTCATATGGATGGTAATGTTATGCCTATGTTCATATTCCCACAAGGCCTCCGACTCAATATCAAGTCGATGAGGGAGGTAGTGCTGACCTGGATCAAGAAGTTGGCAGCTAGAAGAGCCTATGTTTGGTGCCATCCTACACAACCAGGAGAACCCGGTCTTAGAGGAAGAAAATTTTTAAGACCACATTAACCCTAACGACAGGCCGCCTAAATCCCTAGGCTGCAATCCTGATAATAATGTGTAGGACCTGGCTGTACAAGAGACCAATACAACTCTGTGCAACCGCAAAGAAGAGGCGAAGGCGGCATTTACAAATTTAAATAAGATCTTCGAAAAGTTGGCAAGAGATTCCGAAATCGTCAGGGAGCTGTAGTTGAAGCAAATGAGGATTTTTTTGAATAATTTAATCTATAGTATTTTAAGATAATTTCATGTACAAGGTGCCTTCAATAAGTTTCCAGAGTTTTTTTGAACAGGCATTTAAAATTGTCGTAGACTCTTGAGAATTCAGTATGTTATTGCTATAGATCTTATGAGATGGCTGATCAATTTTTATGATTTAAGGTTCAAATGAACAGCTAAGTAAACGTTAACATTTTCTTTCAAAACGATAATTTTCTTCGACATGCAAGATGCCTGGATTTTATCATATTCGGTGAAAAATTATATTGTCAAAACGGATTTTGTTAGCAATTATTTATTCTCAAACTACAGATTTAAAACTCTGAAAACAAATATAAAATTACAACTAACGCAATTGCATATATATATATATATATATATATATATATATATATATATATATATAATATCTTTTTACTTGTAGAGTGCTTTAAATTTTCAATATTTCAGGTACTGAGTTTTAATGTCGTTGGCTTTGGTCATAATTGATGCCTATTCTTTTTGAATAACGCAAGGTCTTCTGGGCGGGATTTAATAATCCGTTTGTATCTCCAAATCCTTGAGATTTTTTATCAGTTTCATTTTCTAGGTCAGATTCTGGTTTGTAAATATCAGATTAGTGAGCATGGTCAATTTATAATCTATTGCATTATTCCCGGTAGATCACTTTTACCACCCAGTCATGTCTGCTCTTCTATTCCTTTAATTCCTATGATATATTGAGCACTCAGCATAAAATAACAATATAAAAAATGTGGAATATATATATATATATACGTATATATACATATATGCATTCACACACACACGCACTCATATATATATATATATATACCCTCCAATTTGCATAATGTTTAGAATGTTCGTCAACAGTCCGGGAGACCGGGGTTAAAACCCAGGTTTAGTCGTACCAAAGACTCAAAAAATGGTACTTGATGCCTCCTTGCTTAACACTCAGCATTATAATGTACGGATCAAGGGTAAGTGGAACGATCCAAGAAAGAAGTAGTGCCCTTCTCTACACCTCGGTGTAGTATCTTTTGAAAAGGAAGTCTTCGGGTCACCCTCGACAACTGTCGGCCAACCTACAACTTATATATATATATAGTTGTAAAGGTTATTGAGTCATTTTTCAAAAGCATTTAAACACTGCGTAAGCTGGCATTTTAATATCCACCTTTACCTTAGCTTCTTGTAACATTTGCTCGTTCAAAGAATGTCCTTACACGAAACTCAGAGTTACGGGGTCTATATCATGGCATAGGGTTTTCTTTTAACTAGCTTTGTCATTTTTGGCAGAGAGCAAATCTTTTCTGAACAGGTTACTCTTCACAACATTTTGTGGCAGAGTACAGGCTTGTTTACGATTATTTTATTATATATATATATATATATATATATATATATATATATATAACATGTTTGATTAATGGCCCAGTCGACTGGAGCTGGAGAATACACTGATTGCATCTCTGGAGAGTAGTAGGACTCCCCATCAAATAAGTGTCCTGCATATGATACTAAACAATCAGATGTTGAAGCTCCAGTAATTCTTTAGCTTTGGGGAATGTAGAGTACTCCTTCATTGCCATTGCTCCCAGGTCCACTTTGGCTCGTAGTGGTGGACCCTGATATACTGGGTGGAACGTTAAAATTGTCGTCCTAAAGAAAACAAAACTATAGCTTTATTTTAAAAGTTTTATTGAAAAAATCAATTCAGCTAACTTGATTATGTAGTAGAGCTGACATCTATTCAATGTAGTCACCGTCAGCCTCAATCACCACCTCGATACGGATCCAGAACTGGGAGCATGCCTTTTCCACAAGCGCCGGCGGGAGCTCGGCAAATACTCGGCGGATGGCGGTGATCAGACTGGCTTTGGTGTTGTCGGAGGTCATGTTGGTGATGTTCTCCACGTATGACCAAACGAAATAGTCCAGCGGGTTCAGGTCGGGGGAGGAGAGGGGCCAGTGAGAGAAGGGTACAAAGTCGTAGCACTCCTTCTGAAGCCAAGCCTGGGTCTCTTTGGACTTGTGGGCCGGCACCGAGTCCTGCTGCCACACCCAGGGTCTGTCACCGGCCACCTGACTGCATCAGGGGTCACCACACTCTTCAGCACATCCAGGTACACTTTGGTGTTGACTTTCAAGCCGACTTCGAAGATGTGAGGTGGCATGATGTGGCCCTCACTTGAAACCACACCAAAGACCATAACCGTAGCCGTCCGAAGTGTCATCTGATGCGTTGAGCTGTACCCTTAAGCGTTGAACCGTCCGGGTTTGCATTTTGAGTGTGCTGGCAATGGTCCTGTTGTCATAACTTGGATCGGTAGAGTGCATGAGTTGTACAGCGGTGCATCTCCGATCTCTCTCGTTGAACATTGTGTCACTTTCAGACATAATAGATGGCTCCTATCGCTCTTGGGATTTGTACACAACTGGCCAACTAGTAGATGGTCTGCAACAAAAAAAAAAAAAAAGAAAAAAAGAAAAAAGAAAACTGGTTTTCAATAAACGGAAATGGAATCATGTCGTCTTTTCTAGGGCGATAATTTTATTGTTCCTCCCTGTATATTGGTTAGATTGAGCTGTCTGACATTTAAACTATGTATTTATGCTTAATTGAATTGAATTGTTAGAAATAGAACTGTTTGATCATTTAACAATGTTTAAACAAATGACTGGATTTTTAATGGAATTGTTAGTGATACATAGCAATACTTGGAACCATTTAATTTTGTTGACGTATGCAAAATTCAGTTATTAGAAATAGAACTGCTTGATCATTTAACTATGTGTAAACAAATGACTGATTATTAATTGAATTGTTAGTGATACATAGTGATATTTGGAACCATCTAACAGAGTGAAAAAGAATGAGACTAGGCTCGTTTAAAAATGTTATCGTCAAAATGTGTTTAGAAACCATACATTTAATATGTACGCATTAAAAGTATTTGGCATTAAATAACCAACAATGGTTGATGTGTCATAAAACAAAACAAAACAAAACCAATGTTTGATTAAATAGAACAAATACTTTGTATCTGCCTTCACAATTATTGATCAGTTGAAGTCTTAACATGAGCCGTTTGATTATTGGATGGGATGAAATTAGGAAGACGCCGTACGTTTCCCATGTACCTTCGGCTCAAATTGGAGCCATCTTCGAGGGAGCGAATAATAAAATGACAATTACAAGGACGAGTCATATACATTTATAAAAAGAATGGAAAAATGAACAATTTGGTGGGGGGGCACTTATGAAAGAAAAGAATAATTGAAGCGGTAAGAGGATGAATGGTCAGGAAATGTGTTTGAGGGATTTCAGAACTTGGCTGTTTAATTTGAAGTTGATCTTGTTTAAAGGATCAATGATAGAATAGGCAAAAATGAAGTGTCTGTTTTATTTAATCAAACATGTTTAAGAGATAAAATGCTGCCTATATATATATATATATATATATATATATATATGATTATTTATCAGCATCCAAAGATGCAAAAATACATCTTTACCATCTGATGCTATCTGACTGTGAACCCCAGTTGCTAGAATTAATATGTTTATTGATGGATATGGCGTTTTCGCAGTGGTTCGTGCTCGTCCGAGACTTAAAAACCGAACTACACTGTGTGTCCCGAGGCGGTCTGCAATTCTGATATGAAGATTGACACTCACAATGTCACCGGGGAATTGCTTTCTATCGGCTTACTCGTTTATCGTCTTCCGCGACAAATTTTGCGGTTGGCACTAAAGAATTCTTCACACCTTGCTGAGTGGGTAGGGGGAGACTCCGCTGATAATGCAGGAATCACAAGGTGTTGTTTGAGAAAGGTCAGTTTAGACCGTCTTTCACGCAGCAAACGCCACCAGAGGGCGTTAACTGATTATTCTCGGCGAATTGTTTTGCACGTGTAAACACGGGGATTGTCTGTGGGGTGTGAATATCTGCTTTTATCTCTCTCTCACTCTCTCTCTCTCACTTACTTTCTCATTCTCTCTCAATCTCAGTCTCTCTCTATCTCTCTATCTCTCTCTATATATATACATACATATATATATGTGTATATATATACCTCTCTGTTTTACGCTTTGTCTTTTACTCTCTCACTCTCTCAATTTTTCTCTCTCTCTTCCTTTCTCTGATTTACCCTCCCTCTCTCTCTTTCTGTTTCTGTCAAACCCTCTTTTTCTACATATTTTTCTCTCTCTCACTTTCTCATTTTCTGTCTGTCTCTCTCTGTCTATATATATCCCTCTCTATCTCCCTCTGTCTTACTCTTTATCTCTAACTCTTTCTCCCTCTCAATTTCTCTCTCTTAATTTTTCTTTCTATCTCTCTCTGATTTCCTCCCATTCTCTGTCTGTCTGTCACTCTCTCTAAATGTCTTTTTCTAAATTTCTCTGTCTCTGTCTCTCTCACTATCTCTTAATTTTGAATTCTTTATCTCTCTCTGATTCTCTCTCTCTCTCTCTCTCTCTCTCACACACACACACACACACACACACACATGATCTCTGACACAACGTCAGTGTTTCATTACTCTCTATTAATCGGTTATTCTCAGTCTCTCTTTATATGTCTCCCTCTGTTTCTCACTCTGTCTTACTCTTTTTTCTAACTCTTTCACTCGTTTCCTCTCTCTCTCTCTCTCTCTCTCTCTCTCTATCTATCTATCTATCTATCTATCTCACTTTTTCTAAATTTCACTGTCAGGATTTCTAACTTTCTCATTCTTTATCTCTCTCAGACTCACTCACTCACTCTCTCTCTCTCTCTCTCTCTCTCTCTCTCTCTCTCTCTCTCATTTGATCTTATTCCCTTTCTCTTTCTTTTACTTTCTTTCTTACTCACTTTCTCCTTCTCACACACTGCCTCTCTCTATCTTCCACTTTCTCTTTTCCTCATTTTCTATTTCTCACGCACTGACTCATACACTTTCTTTCTTTCTTTCTTTCTTTCTTTCTTTCTTTCTTTCTCCTTCAACGTGTGCGAATCGGTGACTCACCCTCTTTTTCTCACTCACTCTCTTTCTCTTTCACAGTCTCCCTCTAACTCTGTTTCATTCTCTGTCAGTGACTCACTCTCTTACCCCAATATATATATATATATATATATATATATATATGTGTGTGTGTGTGTGTGTGTGTGTGTGTGTGTGTGTGTGCGCGTTTTTAATTGTTTGAATGTGTAGATACTTATTCGTCTTAGTTGGCTCTGACCAAATGCTTTAAAATTAGGGTGTATCAAAAGTAGTTTTTTGTTTTATTGTTTTGTTTTTTAATCAAGTGATCGCTCATGAGGAACATCTCGAGAGTTCCTGCATATTTTTGACATTTTTAATCTACCACATATTCTTTGTATCGTTTCTTTCAATGGCCGTAACTTTTCTAGAACTTACACAGTGCTGGTGATTGGGCGCTTCTTGCATCGAAGGCATGATCATCAACAACCAATGATCGTCTGTCGCGAGACTCAAGGAAAATATGGAAATGTAGAGATTTTTCAAAGGCAACCAGTGTTCGATTTTCATTATCTCCATCGCACTGACAGTATGGATTTCCCAGACTCTCTCTCCCTCTCTCCATCCGTCCCTATCATTCAACGCTCCGGGCAGGTCTTCTAAATAACATCTTGTGTCCGCTCAGAGATGATGTTAAAAAGTTATTGCTGGTCGGCCAACACAAGCACATCCATGTACAGGGGTCCATAGAAGAACATCACTTATGAGTTCATCCTTGCTTCTCCAGCAGTGTTCCACGTGTCTTATTCGTCTTAGTTGAATGGCTTTTGGGATGGAACGTAAGTGGTCTTACATCTGCTGACTCGTAGAGCCAAATCAATATATATATATATATATATACACGCACATATACCAAATCATATATATGTATGTACACATATACGAAACATATACCAAACCATATATATATATATATATAGGTATACCTCAACTTACGTCGGTAATTTGTTCCAGGAGAGGCGACTGAAGTCGAATTTATTTATCTCCAAATTTATTTGTTACTAGGCTAAACTACAAGTAACCTTTCTTAGTTCTGTACTTTATTTATAAATGCATTTTTTAATAATTTATTGTCAATAAGAAAAATCTCTTTTAAGCTTTCAAACAAATAAGTTTTAGTTTTTAATGTAATATTTTAAAAAGTAATCTAAATTTACGAATACATGTACGACGATCATTAAATAAGTTTCCAGATTTTTTTCGTATGGGCACTTTTATTGATAGTACACTCATGAAACTCTAGTTCCCTTCCAAGTAATCTCCTCCAGCTGCAATGCGCTTGTTGCACCGTTCCAACAACTTCTAGAAGGCCCCATGGAAGTCCTCTTGTGTGAGCATGTCAATGACCTTCGTCACAGCCTCTTTCATCTCCTCAATTGTCTCATAACGACAACCTCTGAGCTTTGAGAATAACCAAAAGTCACTGGACTATAGGGAGGGTGACGAACTGTCTTGATGCCCATCTTGGTCAGATAGTCTGTGACAAGGATGGAGTTGTAGACTGGTGCATTGTCCTGGTGTAAATGCCACTGACCCGATTTGAAGAGTGCTGGCCTCTTCCGACGGAATCTCTGCCCGAACTCCCTTAAAACCTCAACATAGTAACCCTAACCCTAACCCTTTGGTCAATCAACTCTCCTGTATTGACTTCCTTACTCCTCCCACACCTCTCCTCATCCCTCACAGACGACCTGCCTTCCTTGAATCGCTTATGCCACTCAAAAACTGATGCTCGATTCATTCAAGATGGTCGAAAAGCAGTCTGAAGCATTCCATACGTTTCTGTAGCATTTTTTCCAAGTTTAAAACAGAATTTTATTGCATATCGTTCTTCTAAAATGTCGTCACGTCCAGATTGCATTTTTGAAATTCACCAGCTGTGACAATCAGGCTTTAGTATGCTGTATTCCAATTGCTGCTGTAGCTGTTCATTTGAAGCTGAAATCATAAAAGTTGGTCAGTCATCTCATAAGATGTACAGCAATAACATACTCACTTTTCAAGTGTCTACGACAATTTTAAATGCCTGTACAAAAAAGTCTGGAAATCCATTGAATGTACCACATATGTACATACTTGTAAATGTAGATGTTTACAACTTGTCGATCTTTACTGTACATCGCAGACTCTTTATTTGTGAATGTGGTTTGCTCTAAGACATAAAATAAAAGGATTTTGTAAGGTTAAATATCAAATACCGTTATAAAGATTTTGTGATAGTAAAAAATATACTAATTTGTTAAATTTATCAATATTTTCATTCAATTTGTTTATTTACATCGCAGACGTCGATGGCTGATGATCCTCGTGATTTTATTCTTATTTATTGTACAATAACATTGTTTTATGTGCTTTTAGCGCTTTTCTAGTGACATTATGACTTTAATATTATGGTGGACAGACATAAAGTCGAATAAAATGAAATAAACTTAATTTTTTTTTTTCATATATTTTTTGATAAACGACTTATAATCGAGAACGATTTAATTCAAAATGACATAACCCGAGGTATACCTGTATATATACACACATCATCATCATCATCATCATCATCATTAAGTCGAGCTGCTAACATGGATTTCTCTGACTCCTTCTCTCCACTGCTCCCGGCAGGTCTTCTAAACTACATCCTGTGTCCGTACAGAGCTGATATAAATAAGCAGTTGCTGGCACGTCCATATGTAGGGTTTCATAGAAGAACGTCATTTATGAGTTCGTCTTAGCTTCTCCAACAGTGTCCCGTATGTCTTGTTCATTTTACTTAGATGGTTTATGAGATGGGAGGCAAGTGGACATACAGCTACTATCTGTGGGGGTGCTGCTTTAAGGATTTATTAAGAAAATAGCCATATACGCCGGAGAAAATTGGAGTTTGATTGATTGTAATGATTTCAATGGCATGACGATTCGTCTTGCGTTATTTTACGCCTAGAGGTTAGGAAATCGTTTTCATTTTTACATTTTCGTGAAGTTGTTTCTTTAGATGTTATTTATTTGCACACGGTCATTTTGTAAAGGAATAGTTTTTATAACACATCTATTTGAGCAAAAGATGAGTCAGAGACGACCTGGGAGTAATGATGAATAGAGGGTATTCCAAATTCTTAAGATCTCCAGAACTGGAGCCTCCGCACTGGATATAGTTTAGGGTCATACACAGGGCTCCCCCTTTTAAAAGGGTGGGTCTAATCTCCTAGCAGGGTATGCAATGAGAATATTTAAAGCTCTGCTGTCAGGGCAGTTAGATTTTGAAGGAGGAACGCAAGGAGGCGCTCGTGGTGTAATGGTTATCATCGTAAGAAATGAACACGTAGAACCGAGATCAAATCCTGAACTAGGCTATGTGCATTTCACGTCACGTTAATACTCTTGGGGGAAAGGTATGTATCCAACAATTCTCTTTTCAGTAGGGCAGACTGGGCTCTTTAACCTTGGTTTGGCAACCAGTCTAGGAGAAGGATAACTCTGAATTAAAACCTGCAAAACTCTGCTTAAAATTGACCTTGTGTCACATCCTGGTCGTTAGATGGCGTCGGGTAAATGCATGTATGTTTGAGACCGTGTCTCAGGACTATACTGGGAGTTCCCTCGCATGAATTAAATCTGGCATAATGAGTAGAGTGTTCGCCAGTAGTCCGGTAAACCTGGTTCAATCCCAGGTAGAATCATACCAAAGAGTCAAAAAATGCTACTTGATGCCGCCTTGATTAGTACTCAGCACTATACGGTGAGGACCAAGGGTAAAGTGAAGCAATCTAGGGAAAGGAGTAGCGCCCCCCCCCTATTGAAAAGGGATCCTTCGGGTCACCCTCGATTACGATTAAGGTCGCCAACTTTTTTTACTTACTATAAATGACATTATATATGTGTATATATACACACACACACACGAGCAGATAATACTAAATAACTTCCTTGAAATTATCAAGAAGTTAAGAATCAAGCGATTGATTTTACTCAAATACAATACCAGCAGTCAACCATTCGTATAAGGGTGACTTTTTCAAAAGAAGATCCAGGAAACGACCACCAAAACGATAAAGTGTCTTAATTTTTCGTTGCGGAAATATTGGCAAAGGGCAGGATAAGATGGAAGTCTTATGTGGATAAATGTATGTTAGGGATCTTTATAACGGGTTGGTGTAAATAGTGTGAGAATTAGTTAATGATAATAGTTCATTTTGAGGATTTATTTCCGGGAAAATATGATATACTTTAAAATGGTTAAACCAGTTTTGAAAAGTAGTTATTGTTTCATTCCTCGAATCTAGCGAGTAGCTTCGGAAGCTTTGAGGCCCAGTATAAACAATGCTTTGGAATTGCCAAAATCTAAATGCGGGTAACTGTTTACATTCATCGGAAGTATAAGTTCCGAAAGAATTGGCATCATGCTGAAACAAAGATCCAAAGAGATATTTCCAAGATGCTCTATCACCCTTAATATTCATAATTGCCATCATACTGTTGTATATTGACCTCTGACCCGGCCAAATACGCCATTCCAAAGATGGTGGAAGTTGCATATTCCGTTGGCCAGTTATGGAAAGAGATTGCGTTGGCGAGCTTGGCTAACAATATGGGACGAGGTTAAAATCCCACGGTGCACTCACAAACTGATGCACTAGAAGAGGGTGACCTGTGAACTGCATGACAGTTATTTCCGCTCGATGATGATCAAACATGCCATTCCAAAGACGGCGGAAGTTGCATATTCCGTTGGCCAGTTATGGGAAGAGATTGAGTGGACGTAAAACAATAATATAACTCGGTGCACAGGAAGTTCAAGTCAGTTGGGGATAAGATGCGGTCGAGAGAACCAGCACCCAGCAGAGGGGGCCCTCAGACCCCCGATTGAGCAGTTGCAGTTGGAGTTCAGATCAGTTGGAGAGAAGATGCTGGAATGAGGACCATATCCCAGAGAGGATGGGCCACCAGGCCCCCTATTGAGCTGCCCAGGAGAACGGGAGAAAAACGCTGTTATGGTCATAAGAGTGGGGGTCAATATGTTGCAGTTCTGCTCGGTCTCCAACTCCCTCTCACACACAACCCTTTCAATAAAGTGAGAGGTATATTTTTCTAAAGAACTGTGTCCGCTCGTCTTCATCGCGTCGTTACGTTTCTGCATGCATATGTATTATGTGGCTATACAACACATACCACTTAATCACGTATTCAGAAAATGCACAGCCGAATACAAACTTAGTAGACCGTAGGAAAAGATCAATCACTTAATGTACATGGATGACATCAAATTATTTGCAAAAAATGATAAAGAACTAGAAACTCTAAGACACTCACTTAGAATATACAGTCAGGACATAGGAATGGAATTTGGCATAGAGAAATGTGCCATACTTGTAATGAAAATTGGCAAACGACATATAAATGACGGAATGGAACTACCAAATCAAGACAAGATTAGAATGCTCGCAGAAAACGAAACATACAAATACTTGGGAATCTTGGAGGCTGACACCATCAAACAAGTAGAAATGAAAAGCAAAATTCAAAAAGAGTATCTCGGGAGAACAAGAAAACTACTAGAGACAAAACTCTCTAGACGAAACCTTATTAAAGGAATAAATACTTGGGCTGTATCACTCGTTAGATATTCGGGACCCTTTCTGAAGTGGATCAGAGATGAACTTAAACAAATGGACCAAAGAACAAGAAAACTTATGACCTGGCATAAGGCATTACATCCCAGAGACAACGCTGACAGACTATATGTATCAAGAAAAGAGGGAGGAAGAGGACTTGCCAGCATTGAAGACAGCGTTGACGCATCGATACAATGACTCGAACACTATATATAAAAACACGATGGAGGACTGATTACAGCCATCAGAAACGATAATGATAACACGATGGACAACAGAATGACAATAACTAGGAAACAAAACGGGAAAAAAGCAACTCGATGGCCGCTTTAAACGACTAATAAACAACATCTCTCACGACAAAAACTGGACGTGGCTAAGAAAAGGAAACTTCAAGAGAGAAACAGAATCTCTCCGAAAGCAGCACAAAACAACGCCATAAGAATCAATCATATCAAAGCAAGAATAGATAAGACGCAACAAAATAGCAAATGTAGGCTATGACGTGACAGAGATGAAACCATCAATCACATAATAAGCGAATGCAGTAAATTAGCGCAGTAAGAATATAAGACTAGACACGATTGGGTCGGTAAGATGATCCACTGGGAAATGTGCAAAAAATTTAAATTTGACCATACGAACAAATAGTATATGCACAACCCAGCACCTGTCCTAGAAAATAACACACATAAATACCTATGGGACTTTGACATACACACGGATCACCTAATCCCGGCCAGAAGACCAGACTTAATAATAATCAACAAAAAAAAAAGAGAACTTGCAAAATTGTCGACTTTGCTGTCCCGGCTGACCACAGAATAAAACTGAAAGAATGTGAAAAGAAGGATAAGTACCTCGACCTTGCAAGGGAATTGAAAAAACTATGGAACATGTAGGTGACAATTATACCAATTGTAATTGGTACGTTTGGAACAGTAACTAAAGGATTACTAAAGGGACTGGAGGATTTGGAAGTAGGCGGAGGAGTGGAGACCATCCAAACTACTACATTATTGAGAACGGCCAGAATACTGAGAAGAGTCCTGGAAACTTGAGGAGACTTGCTGTCACTCAAACTCCAGTGAAAGACCATCAGCTAAAACTGATGTGAAAAACCCTCAAGGAGCAAATAATAATAATAGTAATAAAGGGACTGGAAGACTCAGAAATCAGAGGACCAGAGGAGGCCATCCAGATTACAGCATTACAAGGATCGGCCAGAATACTGGGAAGAGTCCTGGAGACTTGACATGACTCGCTTTCGCTCAAACTCCAGTGAAAAATCCTCCGCTAACGTTGGTGGGAAAAACCCTCTAAGGAGTAAAGTATTAATAATAATGACATGAACTAGCGAACTTGGGCAAAAATAATATAAGAGTAAACACGATTGGGTGGGGAATGTAATCTACTGGGAATTGTGCAATAAACTGAAATTTGTCCCTACAAACAAATGGTATAGCCCGGAATCCGGCCTGGAAAATGAGATGCATAAACTCCTCTATGATTTTGAAAGACAAACAGATCACATCGACCAGACGACCAGATCTAGTGACAGTCAGCAAAAAAATGAGAACTTGCCGAATAGTGAACTTTGCCGCTTCGGTGGACCCCAGAGTGGAAAGCGAAAAGAAAGACAAGTACCGAGAGCTCACTAGAAAACTAAAATAACTATGGAACATGAAGGTGACGGTGATACCAATTGTAATTAGTGCACTCGGAACGCTCTTAAAAGGATTGATAAGGAGGCTGGAAGAGTTGGAAATCAGAAGAAGAGACCATTCAGATTATAGCATTATTAAGATCGGTCAGAATATTGAGAAAAGTCCTGGAGACTTGAGGAGATTTATTGTCACTCCAGTGGAAAACAACCAGTTAATGTTACTGTGAAAAGCTCGTCGTGAATAGATAAATTCAAAAATGTAAATAATTTTCAATTTCATTCGTCTTTTAAAATGCAATCATCGGTTTTGTATAGTAATTTGAATTTTCTACAAGATGATAAAATATCTGGATATTTTAAGTTTTCTTTTATACCGAGAATCAAGCATTTATTACCCCAAAATGTGGAGTAATCAGCCCTTCTACGTGGTTGGACTGTATTCAAACATCATTAAAACCCTGGTAGTAAATATAAATGCCATAAAAAATAAATGAATGAAATAAAAAGATTCATAGCCATAAAACCTGAAAAAGTCTGATGAGAAGAATCTTAGTTAAAGTATTTAAAATCCGGACAAAATTTTAAAAGGTAAACAATTTTTCGATTTGATTCGTCTTTTAAACTATAATTGTAATATAATTAGGAATTCCAGTTGATTATTTTAAAAGTAAGTTTTTTTTCCGAGCTAGACTTAAAAGTTCCCTAAATTTAGGTCGGGTTAGCAGCAGACATCCAAGTTAAAAACAGAAATAAATCAGCAGCAAATCGGCCACTGACAGTGATTGGCTGAAAGAAATTCAAACAGAAATCCGTAGAAGAGGACGCGCGTTGAAAAAGAGGTAAAAGACGAGACGGGTCGATGCGAAGACAATCAAAAATTATGGCACCCATTAGGTGATTTTCTTGGAAGGGTCCAACACCTGCTGCGAAGCTGTGAAGACGGAACTAGCCAGCAAGCACCTGCGAGAACCAAAAGAGAAAACGAGAAAGATAATATCAAGGCCTGTGTCTGCTCTCTCTCTCTCTCTCCCCCCCTCTCTCTCTCTGTCTCTGTCTCTCTCTCTCCTCACGACATTTCATTTCTCCCTATTAAGCTAAAGCCGTGGAATCATTTTTCATACTCTGTTTCTCTCTTCTCGACGACTAAAGTTCTAGTATCTGATAGTGTCCTATCTATGGGTCAAATTGAACTGTGTGACATTTAAACTGAGTGCAAACAAATGACTAACTAAAAATAGAGCTGTTTGATCATTTAACTGTGTGTAACGAAATTACTGATGTTTAATTGAATTATTAGTGATATATAGCAATACTTAGAACCTTTCATCATTACTGGCATGTTTACAAATCACATATATATAATATACAGGGTGTCTCAATATACATGGAACCTATGTGATAGCTAATAACTCCACTAATAATCATGTTGTGTTCTTTTTTGTTTCCTATTTGAAAATAGTATACTATAATTCTCGATCACAATGCCTTGGACAAGAGAGGAAAAAAGATTTTCGTCCCGACTTATTTGGAGACAAAATCATTCAAAACTGTCTCAAAATAGAGGCAATCCATTCATATGATGATTTTTTTATAACTGAGACAAGAAACTAAAAAAAAAAAGATTGCATGTCCTGGAAGCTGATATAGTAACAATTAAAAAAAAGACATTGATTTGATTTCTCTAGCTCAAAGGATGCATTTTTTACAGGACATGTTCCAAATGACAGCCATTGCACTAGTCTCAGCAATAAATCATTATCATATTAATGGGTTGCATCTATTTTGAGACACCTTGTATTATTGAGACAAGCGCAATAGTGGTCATTTGGAACACGTCCTGTAAAAAATGCATCCTTTGATACTGTGGCTTGAAATAAATTTGGCTTTTGTTGTTACAATTGTTAAACTTTCTACGAAATTTTGCTTTCCCAGTTTTAAATGATCTTGTCTCCAAATAAGTAGGGACACAAAATATTTTTCCTCTCTTGTCCAACACATTATGATCGAATAATAATATTTGTTATAGCAAAACATTTGCAAATCTGAAAAACAAAGAACACAACGTTAGTAGTAGAGCTGTCAGCTGTTACATTCGCCTAGCGGTTAGAGTGTTCGCCAATAGCCCAGGAGATCGGGGTTCAATCCCAGGTCGAGCCATACCATAGACTAAAAAATGGTACATGATACCTCTTTGCTTAACACTCAGCATTAAAAAGCAGGAGTCAAGGGTAAAGCGCAGCAATCCAAGGAAAGGAGTAGCGCCCTTCTCTAACATCGGTGTGGTAGCTATTGAAAAGGGAGCCTTCGGATTACCGTCAGCTCTAGTCGCCATCTTTACTTACAAATATGGGTCCCATGTATATTCAAACACCTATATTTCAAAAAATAAAAACTTGATGTTCTTTTAAATCTAAGGCACCATAATTTTATCATTTCCTGTTGGAAATTATGCTCTCAGAACGGTTATTGTTAGGTATTATTTATAACCAAAATTTTCAATATTGAAACTTTGAATTCAGAAAGATGTATACGCAACAGTCCAAAAATAAGTACACTTCTTATATTACAGAAGTATTGCAGTTTTATTCCGGGAAGAGAACTTTTTTGTCTCTGTCTGTCTGTTTGTCTTTTTCTATTCATATCTATCTCTTCTGTTTTACGCTATCTATTGATCCATGTGTGCGTAGAAGAAATTCATGATTCTCTCTGTGTCTTGGGATTCAGGTGTGACGACGGATCCAGGTAATATGTAAAAAACAATTAACAAATAAATTTAAACAGACACACCTCGTCATGAATGGCCATCAGTGTTTACAGTGGCCCGCATAACGTTTCAGTGGTTTCGAAAAGCAGCTCTTTGTATATCGGGACTTCATTCCACTCCTCACCTCACACAACCTCACGCTCAACCTTTTTTTTTTAGATTTCCTTCTTACCTTCCGCCTAGTATTTTATTGTGCTTTTTCTGGGTATAAATCCCAACTTCTTTCTCTTTCATCTCATATATATTTCTTTCTTTCTTTCTTTCTTTTTGTTTATTTGTTTGTTAGTTTCTTTCTTACTCTGTTTTTCTATGCATTCAACTTCTTTCTTTCTTTCTTTCTTTCTTTCTTTCTTTCTTTCTTTCTTTTCGTTTATCTTTTTTGTTATTATCTTTCTTTGTGTTCAATTTCTTTCTTTCTTTTTATGTTCCATTTCTTTCTTTCTTTCTTTCTTTCTTTCTTTCTGTTTATTTTTTTATTTTCTTTCTTTCTGGTTTTTGGGTTCAATTTCTTTCTTTCTTTCTTTCTTTCTTTCTTTCTTTCTTTCTTTCTTTCTTTTTGCTTATTTGTTGGTTAGTTTCTTTCTTTCTCTGTTTTTCTTTGGGTTCAATTTCTTTTTTTCTTTTTATGTTCCATTTTATTCCTTTCTTTCTTTCTTTCTTTTTATTTTTTGTTATTTTCTTTCTTTTTGTTTTTCTTTGTGTTCAATTTATACTTTTTTGTATGTTTTCTTTCTTTCTTTCTTTCTTTCTTTCTTTTTACTTTGCTTCTTTCTCATATCTTTGTGTTTGCGAAGAGAGAGAGAGACAGACAGACAGACAGACAGACAGACACAGAGACAGTGAGATTTGAAATTTGAGTACTGTACAAGGAATCGATTCACAAATAGATCACAAACTGAAATATATATGATTTGAATGAAATATAAACCTATATATATATATATATATATGAAACCAGATTAAGATAGATATTAGAAGCAACTAGACACAGACCAGAAAGACAAACAGATAGATAGATAGATAGATAGATAGATAGATAGATCTGGATATTTACCCATGAGCAAAGTGAGATGTATATATTTCTTTTTTGTATATGTAAGTGTGTATGTGTATGTATATATATATGTATATCCATTGTTTTAGATATAAAAAAGAAATATGTGCAACTCATTTTCTTTATACGAAAAGAGATTAATAGATATTGCAAACAACTTGACAGTCTGACAGATTAACAGATAGATAGATAGATCCGACAGACTGAGATAGATAGATAGATAGATACATAGATAGATTGATAGATAGATATGGACATTTTCGGATGTACCACTTGAGATGTTTCTATTCCTTTTTTATCTATCGCATTCTTCTTTTTTTTTTTAGAGATATCTAAGTCTCTTTCTAGCTCTATTTCTCTCTCCCTCTCTCTCTCTCTCTATATATATATAGGGAGAGAGAGAGAGAGAGAGAGAGAGAGAGAGAGATGGAAAGGGAGAGAGACCTTTTACCAAATACTGTCTAGACTGAAATTTTGAAAATGTTAAATTTTGATAAAACTTAAAGTAGAGATTTCTAGATAGCAGTCTACTGCCAAAACAGGATAGTTTCCGATCTACATTTTTGTTAAAACACCGAATTGTGTATGTGCTTCGCTTCCATTTTCCAACAAAGTTATCACTTTGTAAAATTTCCTTGCTTCTTCCAATTAAAATTCACCTCAGTAGTCAAATTTGGAGTCGTAGAAAATTGTAAAAGAAATACGTGAAAGCCATGATTAAAGTGGAATGCTTCAACCAATGAACAGCTCGCAGGAATGAGTGTTGAATGCCAAAAGAACTATTAAAAGAAAATTAACGGTTTATTTATTGTTCAATTTGGTCCTGGTAAATGCAGCTCCAGTCTCGATGGTTATTTTTTGAACAGGCTTCATATTAGAAAAAGAGATTGATAAATATATATAGAGAGAGATAGAATGAGAGATAGTGACAGAGAAAAAAGAGAGAATCAAAGAAAGTGATAGAGAGAGAGAATTAGAGAGATAAAGTTAAAGAGAATTAGAAAGTGAGAGAGTAGAAGAAAGAGAGAGAGAGAGAGAGACAGAGAGAATTAAAGAGATAGGATTAATTTGAGAGGGACAGCGAGAATTAGTGAGAAAGAGAAAGAAAGAGACCGAGATAATCGTATATATATATATATATATATATATATATGTATATATAAACATGTATATAAAGAGAATTAGAGAAAACGATTGAGGGTGATGGACAGACGGAGCGAGAGAGAGAGAGAGAGAGAGAGAGAAAGAGGGAGAGTGGGAGGGAGTAAAAATTGAGAGAATTTGAGTGAGTGAAAGAGAAAGAGAAATAAAGAATCAAAATAAAGTGAAAGGGAAAAAAAGAGAAAGAATTAGAGAAGGTCAAATCAAAGAGTGTTAGAGAAAGAAAGAGAAAAAGAAAGAGAAAGAGAAAGAGAGAGAAATCGTGTAAATAAAGATAATTAGAGAGAGAGAGAGAGAGAGAGAGTGAGTGAGAGAGAGAGAAAGAGAGAGAGAGAGATTAAAAAAGGTCGTTAGAAATAGTAAAAATAAGGAGAATTAAAGAGTGGGAGAGAGAGAATTACAAAGAGAGAAAATGAATAAAAATAAGGAGAATTAGAGGGAGACAGAGATATATAGAGAGAAAAAGAGATCGTAGATATAAAGTGAATTAGAGAGAGAGAGAGAGAGAGAGAGAGAGAGAGGGGGTGGGTGGGGAGAGAATAAAACGAATTTCAGGGATGGAGAGAAAGAGAGGGGATTTGAGAAAGAGGTTGAAAGTTTACCTCGTGTATGCAGACTTATTTTTAGAGAGTATCACTTGGAGAGAGTGGTCTTCGAAATGTCTTCTCTGCAACTTTCAAAGCAGCCGCCATCAGCCCCCAAATGCGATGTCGTTTGTCCTGGCCCGCTTAAATTCGTGACAGTCAATTTGTACGTATATCAACAGTGGGACACGCAATCGAGTGACAAACCTGCCTGCCACGCACTGACAAAAAACGTAAATGACACAGAGTCACATGGAGCGGACAGGGAGAAAGAACAGAGACAGAGAAGGTGGACAGAGCGCGAGACAGGTCGTCCAGCAAGAGAGAGAGAGAGGGGGGGCAGTGAGGGCTGTATTGAATAACCCCTCTTATAGCTCAGTTTTCTTCAAGTGTTCAGGGTGCGTGTGATAGATTCTTTGTGATGGTTGGTTTCACACAAAACAACCCTAACATCCTTTCCTGGATATCGAACAAACCTCTTTTCCACCCGGCTATCCTCCAACACGCACACAGAGACACACTAGCAGAGGTACCCAGCGATATTTGGGGGAAAAAGATAAGGTTGTAATTCTGGGTCATGCATTAACATACATTAGTTTATTTACCATCAGCTTTTGCCAACTAAAAACAGTCTCAATACTTTGTCGAAACAAAAAAAAAGAGTCTCATTATGATTTCGTCATTTGGTGGACAAATTTTTGTTAAAAAAAGTGAATGTTCCTTCAGCACTACAGCCTCTTTAGACTGAGTTCTTGGCTTTTTTTTCTTTCCAAAAAAACCCAAACCTTTCTCGATGTTCTAGATTGTGCCAAACCAATAGTGGTAGTGTCTATTCAAAAGTTCCAGCTTAGGAAAAGTTACAGAGAATCTTGTTTGCCCAGTCGGCTTGGGCTGTAGAATACACTGACTACTTCTCTGCAGAGGGGTAAAACCCACCCCCAACGAGTGTCCTGATATGACACTAAACAATATGATGGTTAGGTTCCAGCAATGCTGGAGCTTTGGGGAATGCCATCGCTTCCAGGTCCACTCTGGCCTGGAGTGGAAGCACCTGATAAGGCCCTATCAATGGGTTAAATAGAACTAACAGCATACTTATGCTAAACTGAATTGTTTGAGTAAACTGAATAGCTTGAAATAGAAATGTTTTTGACAATTCAACCGTACTTACATTTAAACTGCGTGCTTATGCTTAACTGAATTATTTCAAATAGAAATGTTTTTCGACATTAAAACTGTATTTACACTTAACTGAATTATTACATATAACTGCTTGAATAGTTTGAAATGGAAATGTTTTTGACAATTAAACTGTGTACTTATGCTAAACTGAATTGTTCTAAATAGAACAGATTATTTACATAAAAATGGACGTGGCGTTAAATAACCTACAAAGGTTGATATGCCATAAAACCCAACAAACCAAACCAAACCAAACCAGAGAATCTTGTATATATATATACACACAAGATATATACAGAGAGAGAGAGAGAGAGAGAGAGAGAGAGAGAGAGAGAGAGAGAGAATGTGAACATTTTATTCATTAGTAAAAGTTTGATTTTAATCATAAGTATATTTTCACTGTTCAATTGCATTTTTATAAATTGCATTTTTTTTTATTTGTCTTTAATCATTTTTTAAACTATATCTACTTGATATAAGATTAAGTATTCCTATCAAATACAATTAATTTGTACACAGTTATATGGTTTCAAATATTCCTATCAAACACAAATAATTTGTACACAGTTTTATGGTATCAAGTATTCCTATCAAATACAAATAATTTGTACACAGTTATATGGTATCAAGTATTCCTATCAAATACAAATAATTTGTACACAGTTATATGGTATCAAGTATTCCTATCTAATACAAATAATTTGTACACAGTTATATGGTATCAAGCATTCCTATCAAATACAAATAATTTGTACACAGTTATATGGTTTCAAGTATTCCTATCTAATACAAATAATTTGTACACAGTTATATGGTATCAAGTATTCCTTTCAAATACAAATAATTTGTACACAGTTATATGGTTACAAGGATTCCTATCAAATACAAATAATTTGTACACAGTTATATGGTTACAAGGATTCTTAATCTAATACTAATAACTTATATACAACTATGGGGTTCAAATTAACTCTTCATATTTGATGATAATCATTTGTTTGCTCATAGTTATTTGGTTTCAAGCATTCCGACACAATACAAATAATTCTCCGACAGTTCTATTTGGCTCATAGGCCTTAATAGATACTACAACTCCGGGCCAGAGTGAACTAGTATGTTATGGCAATAAAGAAGTTATCCCCCACTCCCCAAAGCTCCTGAACTGGAACCTTAATGCAGGAGACAGTTTAGTGTCATACCTGAGACCTACTTTTAGGAGGGGCGGTTTCACCCCCTCTACAAGGGATACACTTGGGGGTATTGTAAGCTTTGTCGACTGTGTTATTTTCTTTCTTGTTTATCGTTCCCACTTTATTTATAAAATAAAGAAACTTTTAAAGTTTTCTTCTCACGGAAAGGTAAGATTAATTGCAACAAGCAATGTGCTGTCTACTCGTGCGAAGAGGGGCGATGACCGAGTATCGGTTTACGGGAATGGTGACCGTCTCTTTTTTCCAAGCTTGGTCGGATAGGATGTCGTGAAATTTAAAATTAGGTTATGTCATTGAATTTTTTTTTTATGGAAAAGCAAAGAGAAGAAAAGAAAGTAAAAGACAGACAGACAGACAGACAGACAACGATAGAAAGGTGGCGAGGCGAAGAAAGGAAGTAATGGAAAAATACAAACAAAAATAAAATTGAAGAAAAAATAAAAGTAAAAGAAAAAAAAACAAAGAAAGAAAGAAGAATATAGAATGAAAGAGTTCTGTAAGAATGAAAAAAAAAAAAAAAAGAAATAAGGAAATGAATAAAGAGTGGAAGAATGATAACAGACATTACAAAACAAACAAACAAGAAAAAGAGAGAAGAAATAAAAAAGAAAGAAAACCGAATAAAAAAAAGATAAAGAAAGATAAACAAAAGGGATAAGAGAAGGTAACAGAAAAGGAAAAAACTAAAGAAAAAAGAAAGAGGAAAGAGAAAAGAAAGCAAGAAAAAGAGAGAAGAAAGAAAAAAGAAAGAAAAACGAATAAAAAGAACAAAGAAAAAGGAAGACAAACAAATGATTGAATATCAACAATGGAGGGGACCACAACGGGAACTAAGTTGTAAGGTAAACATCGTTTGGTCACCTTCTATCAGAGTATCTTGGTCAGTCTATGGACTTTTCAGCCGATCCTCCTATCTATATTTTTTGTGTAGTTTTATCATTCTTTTGGACAAAGATATATAACATCTAATATAATATTGTGGGATTGCAAGTATTCCTATAAAATACTAATAATTATATATCAAGTAATTATTTCTACTTAATAATAGTCATTTGTTTGGACACTTGGTTTCACGTATTCCGATCTAATTCTAATAATTCATGATTTGAAATAGTTATTCCTATCTAATAACAATAATAATAATAATAATTTGTTTGCACACAGTTATGTGGTTCAGAATAAGATTTTAAAAATATCAATTGGAATGTGTGTTTGTTTAGAATTTAAGCTTTTTTCTCCGCAAACTTGTTATTTTTTTTGTGAGAACATGTCCGTGTTGTTTGCTCATATTATTGTGTCAATTTTGTGTTTTAAGACATGCAAAGTATATAAATACTTATTTTTAGTTGATACGACTAGAAAAAAGTAGAATAAATATTAGACTTTAGCAAAATTTAGCAACTATAATTTCTAAAAAGTGGAAGCTCTATCCATTGCAGTAGGTGGGGTGGGAGTAGTTATAATACACCAAAATTCGTTACATTTTCGTATGAACAAGTTCCAGCCTTTCCCCTAAATACCCTGTAAATTTTGTATTTCGAAACATTGTATAGATTATAAAAATGTTTACTTGATATAAAGTTGAACAAATGTTAAATTATGAGTAAACTTAGCTGTTATAAATTTCAAAAATTCAAGCCGTATTATACATGGGTATTTTTTCCAGAATTTCGTCGCCAAAGTTTAGTTGCGTATAATTACGAAATGCATGTTATGTACGAGTAACTAGGGTCGGCTCATTGGCCTTGTTGGTAGAGTGTTCGCCAATGGTTACGTCATACCAAAGACTTTTAAAATGGTACTTGATACATCCTTGCTTAACACCCAGCAATATGAGGTACGTATCAAGGGAAAAGTGGAGCAATCCTGGGAAAGGAGTAGTGCCCTCCCCTACACCTCGGTGTAGTAGCTATTGAAAAGGGAGCCTTTTGATTGCCTCCGACTACGGTCACTAACTTTACTAAGCTCTTCATAGTTGATGCGCCATTCGATACAGTTTCATGATTCCATATATTTCTTACACTATTGACTTCATTTTATTACTGTTAGAGTATTTCTGTCGATACAATTTTTGGCCTTCCTTTAGTGTCAGAATTTCAGAGATTTGTAACTCCATTTATTCAGATATTTTTAATAATACAAGATCAAATCTTTGAAATAATGAGACAGATTGAGCAGATATTTTTCTCAGAGGAAGCCACACAGTAGGGAAGACGACGTTACCACTCCTGGAAGTTGTCAACTGACACTGTCTTCAATTGGTCGATCACGACCGGCTGCATGTTCCTAACTGTTCCCAAACAACGACTTTGATTTTTGTGAAGACACAAAGTAAAGGGAAATGGTGTAGCACCGGAATATTCTTCGTCAAAGATTTATCTAGAAAGAAACGATATATTTTTTAATTTTCCAGGTTGGCAAACCTGATGAATGTCAATACATCACATTCTCACTGTCAAACGTCTGTCAGTCATAAGTGTTCTAATTTCTGTTGCGTTTTCTTCGGATTCTGAAGAGACCAGCCATCCAGAACGAGGCAATTTTCTATTGTCACTAGGCCATCCAAAAATGGCTAACGCTGCGTAAAAACCTGTGTCCTGGATAGAAATAGATCTTCATAAATCCGTGTTTGTTTAGTAAAGGTTTCTATCTCATTGTCCTAAAGTTTGACACAGAATTTGATCTTGTGTTTAAGTTGGTGACACAGTTGTGATGATGTAAGATTACTCAGCTGAATGTGAAGTCGGTGAGATAAACATGAATTGAATGCTTTCTCTTGTTGCTACATAATAGACTCTTCATTGTCATGGCTCTCAGGTCCACTCAGGCTCGGAGTGGTAGCAACTGAGAGGGTTCTATCTAGGGGTCAGGAACTGTTTGACATTTAAAATGAGTGCAAACAAAAGACTTATGCTAAATTGAATTGGTTGAAATAGAACTGTTTGTTTATTTAACTTTGGAAACAAATGACTGATGTTTAATAGAATTGTTAGAGTTAAATAGCAATACTTGGAATTATTTAACTTTGTTGACTTATGTTTACAAATCGTATATTTCTAATGCATATGTATAAAAAGGATTTAGCAGTAAATAACCTGCAATGGTTGATATACTATAAAACCCAACCAAACCAAACCATATATATTTAAAATATGTTGTATAAAGAGGATTTGGCATTAAATAACCTACAATGGTTGATATGCCATAAAACCCAACCAAACCAAATCATATATATTTAATATATATTGTATAAAGAGGATTTGGCATTAAATAACCTACAATAGTTGATATGCCATAAAACCCAACCAAACCAAATCATATATATTTAATATATATTGTATAATAAGGATTTGGCATTAAATAACCTACAAAGGTTGATATGCCATAAAACCCAACCAAACCAAATAATATAGATTTAATATATATGTATAAAGAGGATTTGGCATTAAATAACCTACAATGGTTGATATGCCATAAAATCCAACAAAAATAAATCATATATATTTAATATATATGTATAAAGAGGATTTGGCATTAAATAACCTACAATGGTTGATATGCCATAATATCCAACCAAACCAGATCATATATATTTAATATATATGTATAAAGAGGATTTGGCATTAAATGACCTACAAAGGTTGATATGCCATAAAACCCAACCAAACCAAATCATATATATTTAGTATACATGTATAAAGAGGATTTACCATTAAATAACCTACAATGGTTGATATGCCATAAAACCCAACCAAAACAAATCATATATATTTAATATATATGTATAAAGAGGATTTGGCATTAAATAACCTACAATGGTTGATATGCCATAAAACCCAACCAAACCAAATCATATATATTTAATATATATGTATAAAGAGGATTTGGCATTAAATAACCTACAATGGTTGATATGCCATAAAACCCAACCAAAACAAATCATATATATTTAATATATATGTCTAGAGAGGGTTTGACATTAAATAACCTACAATGGTTGATATACAATAAAACCCAACCAAACCAAATCATATATATGTAATATGCATGTATAAAGAGGATTTGGCATTAAATAACCTACAATGGTTGATATGCCATAAAACCCAACCAAACCAAATCATATATATTTAATATATATGCATAAAGAGGATTTGGCGTTAAATAACCTACAATGGTTGATATGCCATAAAACCCAACCAAACCAAATCATATATATTTAATATATATGTATAAAGAGGATTTGGCATTAAATAACCTGCAATGGTTGATATGCCATAAAACCAAACCAAACCAAATCATATATATTTAATATATATGTATAAAGAGGATTTGGCATTAAATAACCTACAATGGTTGATATGCCATAAAATCCAACCAAACCAAATCATATATATTTAATATATATGTATAAAGAGGATATGGCATTAAATAACCTACAATGGTTGATATGCCATTAAAAACCCAACCAAAACAAATCATATATATTTAATATATATGTATAAAGAGGATTTGGCATTAAATAACCTACAATGGTTGATATGCCATAAAACCCAACCAAAACAAATCATATATATTTAATATATATGTCTAAAGAGGGTTTGGCATTAAATAACCTACAATGGTTGATATGCCATAAAACCCAGCCAAAACAAATCATATATATTTAATATATATGTATAAAGAGGATTTGGCATTAAATAACCTACAATGGTTGATATGCCATAAAACCCAACCAAACCTATTCATATATATTTAATATATATGTATAAAGAGGATTTGGCATTAAATAACCTGCAATGGTTGATATGCCATAAAACCCAACCAAACCAAATCATATATATTAAATATATATGTATAAAGAGGATTTGGCATTAAATAACCTGCAATGGTTGATATGCCATAAAATCCAACGAAAAAAAATCATATATATTCAATATATATGTATAAAGAGGATTTGGCATTGAATAACCTATAATGGTTGATATGCCATAAAACCCAACCAAACCAAATCATATATATTTAATATATATGTATAAAGAAGATTTGGCATTAAATAACCTACAATGTTTGATATGCCATAAAACCCAACCAAAAGAAATCATATATATTTAATGTATATATATAAAGAGGATTTGGCTTTAAATAACCTACAATGGTTGATATGCCATAAAACCAAACCAAACCAAATCATATATATTTAATATATATGTATAAAGAGGATTTGAAATTAAATAACCAACAATGGTTGATATGCCATAAAACCTAACCAAACCAAATCATATATATCTCATATATATGTATAAAGAGGATTTGGCATTAAATAACCTACAATGGTTGATATGCCATAAAATCCAACCAAAGCAAATCATATATATTTAATATATATGTATAAAGAGGATTTGGCATTAAATAACCTACAATGGTTGATATGCCATAAAACCCAACCAAAACAAATCATATATATTTACTAAATATGTATAAAGAGGATTTGGCATTAAATAACCTACAATGGTTGATATGCCATAAAACCCAACCAAACCAAATCATATATATTTAATATATATGTATAAAGAGGATTTGGCATTAAATAACCTACAATGGTTGATATGCCATAAAACCCAACCACAACCAAATCATATATATTTAATATAGATGTATAACGAGGATTTGGCATTAAATAACCAACAATGGTTGGTAAGCCATAAAACCCAACCAAACCAAATCATATATATTTAATATATATGTATAAAGAGAATTTGGCATTAAATAATCTACAATGGTTGATATGCCATAAAACCCAACCAAAACAAATCATATATATTTAATATATATGTATAAAGAGGATTTGGCATTAAATAACCTACAATGGTTGATATGCCATAAAATCCAACCAAACCAAATCATATATATTTAATATATATGTATAAAGAGGATTTGGCATTAAATAACCTACAATGTTTGATATGCCATAAAACCCAACCAAAAGAAATCATATATATTTAATATATATATATAAAGAGGATTTGGCTTTAAATAACCTACAATGGTTGATATGCCATAAAACCCGACCAAACCAAATCATATATATTTAATATATATGTATAAAGAGGATTTGGCATTAAATAACCTACAATGTTTGATATGCCATAAATCCCAACCAAAAGAAATCATATATATTTAATATATATATATAAAGAGGATTTGGCTTTAAATAACTTACAATGGTTGATATGCCATAAAACCCATCCAAACCAAATCATATATATTTAATATATATGTATAAAGAGGATTTGGCATTAAATAACCTGCAATGGTTGATATGCCATAAAACCCAACCAAAACAAATCATATATATGTAATATATATATATAAAGAGGATTTGGCATTAAATAACCTACAATGGTTGATATGCCATAAAACCCAACCAAACCAAATCATATATATTTAATATATATGTATAAAGAGGATTTGGCATTAAATAACCAACAATGGTTGATATGCCATAAAACCCAACCAAAACAAATCATATATATTTACTAAATATGTATAAAGAGGATTTGGCATTAAATAACCTACAATGGTTGATATGCCATTAAAAACCCAACCAAAACTAATCATATATATTTAATATATATGTATAAAGAGGATTTGGAATTAGATAACCTACAATGGTTGATATGCCATGAAACCCAATCACAACAAATCATATATATTTAATATATATGTATAAAGAGGATTTGGCATTAAATAACCTACAATGGTTGATATGCCATAAAACCTAACCAAACCAAATCATATATATTTAATATATATGTATAAAGAGGATTTGGCATTAAATAACCTACAATGGTTGATATGCCATAAAATCCAACCAAAGCAAATCATATATATTTAATATATATGTATAAAGAGGATTTGGCATTAAATAACCCACAATGGTTGATATGCTATAAAACCCAACCAAAACAAATCGTATATATTTACTAAATATGTATAAAGAGGATTTGGCATTAAATAACCTACAATGGTTGATATGCCATAAAATCCAACCAAAGTAAATCATATATATTTAATATATATGTATAAAGAGGATTTGGCATTAAATAACCTACAATGTTTGATATGCCATAAAACCCAACCAAAAGAAATCATATATATTTAATATATATATATAAAGAGGATTTGGCTTTAAATAACCTACAATGGTTGATATGCCATAAAACCCAACCAAAACAAATCATATATATTTAATAGAGATGTATGAAGAGAATTTGGCATTAAATAACCTACAATGGTTGATATGCCATAAAACCCAACCAAACCAAATCATATATATTTAATATATATGTATAAAGAGGATTTGGCATTAAATAACCTACAATGGTTGATATGCCATTAAAAACCCAACCAAAACTAATCATATATATTTAATATATATGTATAAAGAGGATTTGGAATTAGATAACCTACAATGGTTGATATGCCATGAAACCCAATCACAACAAATCATATATATTTAATATATATGTATAAAGAAGATTTGGCATTAAATAACCTACAATGTTTGATATGCCATAAAACCCAACCAAAAGAAATCATATATATTTAATATATATATATAAAGAGGATTTGGCTTTAAATAACCTACAATGGTTGATATGCCATAAAACCCAACCAAAACAAATCATATATATTTAATATATATGTATAAAGAGAATTTGGCATTAAATAACCTACAATGGTTGATATGCCATAAAACCCAACCAAACCAAATCATATATATTTAATATATATGTATAAAGAGGATTTGGCATTAAATAACCTACAATGGTTGATATGCCATAAAACCCAACCAAACCAAATCATATATATTTAATATATATGTATAAAGAGGATTTGGCATTAAATAACCTACAATGGTTGATATGCAATAAAACACAACCAAACCAAATCATATATATTTAATATATATGTCTAAAGTGGGTTTGGCATTAAATAACCTACAATGGTTGATATGCCATAAAACCCAACCAAACCAAATCATATATATTTAATATGTATGTATAAAGAGGATTTGGCATTAAATAACCTACAATGGTTGATATGCCATAAAACCCAACCAAAACAAATCATATATATTTACTAAATATGTATAAAGAGGATTCGGCATTAAATAACCTACAATGGTTGATATGCCATAAAATCCAACCAAACCAAATCATATATATTTAATATATATGTATAAAGAGGATTTGGCATTAAATAACCTACAATGTTTGATATGCCATAAAACCCAACCAAAAGAAATCATATATATTTAATATATATATAAAGAGGATTTGGCTTTAAATAACCTACAATGGTTGATATGCCATAAAACCCAACCAAACCAAATCATATATATTTAATATATATGTATAAAGAGGATTTGGCATTAAATAACCTACAATGGTTGATATGCCATAAAATCCAACCAAAACAAATCATATACATTTAATATATATGTATAAAGAGGATTTGGCATTAAATAACCTACAATGGTTGATATGCCATAAAACCCAACCAAAACAAATCATATACATTTAATATATATGTATAAAGAGGATTTGGCATTAAATAACCAATAATGGTTGATATGCCATAAAACCCAACCAAAACAAATTATATATATTTAATATTAATGTCTAAATAGGATTTGGCATTAAATCACCTACAATGGTTGATATGCCATAAAACCCAACCAAACCAAATCATATATATTTAATATATATGTATAAAGAGGATTTGGAATTAAATAACCTACAATGGTTGATATGCCATAAAACCCAATCAAAACAAATCATATATATTCAATATATATGTATAAAGATGATTTGGCATTAAATAACCTACAATGGTTGATATGCCATAAAACCTAACCAAACCAAATCATATATATTTAATATATATGTATAAAGAGGATTTGGCATTAAATAACCTACAATGGTTGATATGCCATAAAATCCAACCAAAACAAATCATATATATTTAATATATATGTATAAAGAGGATTTGGCATTAAATAACCTACAATGGTTGATATGCCATAAAACCCAACCAAAACAAATCATATATATTTAATATATATGTCTAAAGAGGATTTGGTATTAAATAACCTACAATGGTTGATATTCCATAAAACCCAACCAAAACAAATCATAAAGATTTAATATATATGTATAAAGAGGATTTGGCATTAAATAACCTACAATGGTTGATATGCCATAAAACCCAACCAAACCAAATCATATATATTTAATATATATGTCTAAAGAGGATTTGGCATTAAATAACCTACAATGGTTGATATGCCATAAAACACAACCAAAACAAATCATATATATTTTATATATATGTCTAAAGTGGGTTTGGCATTAAATAACCTACAATGTTTGATATGCCATAAAACCCAACCAAAACAAATCATATATATTTAATATATATGTCTAAAGAGGATTTGGCATTAAATAACCTACAATGGTTGATATGCCATAAAACCCAACCAAAACAAATCATATATATTTAATATATATGTGTAAAGAGGATTTGGCATTAAATAACCTACAATGGTTGATATGCCATAAAACCCAACCAAAACTAATCATATATATTTAATATATATGTATAAAGAGGATTTGGCATTAAATAACCAACAATGGTTGATATTCCATAAAACCCAACCAAACCAAATCATATATATTTAATATATATGTATAAAGAGGATTTGGCATTAAATAACCTATAATGGTTGATATACCATAAAACCCAACCAAAACAAATCATATATATTTAATATATATGTATAAAGAGGATTTGGCATTAAATACCCTACAATAGTTGATATGCCATAAAACCCAACCAAAACAAATCATATATATTTAATATATATGTATAAAGAGGATTTGGCATTAAATAACCTACAATGGTTGATATGCCATAAAACCAAACCATAATAGAGTGATGAAATATTTTATTTGGCATGTTGGGCAGATATTTTTAATTGGTTGCGAAAACAGTTGGGACATCTCGTTTAATCGAGAGGTGATAACCCCGATATATTTTGAGAACCTGGTTCCTATTGAACGAGAAAGTCACGTGATTTAGTAATACGAGAAGTTTAAAAGTAGAATAAAATTTAACTTTACACATCAGAGAGACTGTTTAAACGAGCAGATCAAAATTTCCATCCATATACTAAACTCTTACTCCCAGCATGAGTATGAAGTCGGTAAAATGAAAGTTGGCCGGAAGAAATCAATCATGTGAACAGAAAACTGTCTTTGTCATTGATCTCACCGGTAACAACATGTGACAGAGAGACACGACGAGAAGACGAAGGAAAAGCTGAGCGCTGAACAATTTGGCGGATGAGAAGCATAACCAGAGGGGACAAAAAACGCTCTCAAAGGAGCTGGGCTATGGGTGTAACAAGTTGAAGGGAATGAATGTATCAACGTGTAACTGGTCATATTGATCAGGTGATTTTTAACCAAGGTTACTAACCGAATTTTAAAAAAAAATTGTCTTATCATTTTCGAGACTGACAATTTATTTTTATATAGATTTTAACTGCATGTCAAACCATTTTATGCTTAGAGGACAGGAAATGGAATTCATTGTACGTTAATATTTAAATTTTTGTTGGTTAGGTTATGGCATATCAACCTTTGAAGGTTATTTAACGCCAAATCTATTTTTATGCAAATAAATAATTGATTTTAAAGGCATGTCAACTCATTTCGGTTATTTTTATGCCAGTACACATTTTTTAAAGTTAGCGACCATAGTCGAGGGTGACCTGAAGGTCTCCCGGGCCATTGGCGAACACTCTAACCGTTGGGCCAATGGCCCGGGAGACCTGGGTTCAATCCCAGGTCGAGTCATACCAAAGACTCAAAAAATTGTACTTGATGCCTCCTTGCTTAACACTCAGCATTATAAGGTACGGTTCAAGGGTAAAGTAGAGCCATCCAGGGAAGGAGTAGCGCCCTCCCCTACATCTTGGTGTAGTAGCTATCGAAAAGGGAGCCTTCGGGTTACCCTCGACTATGGTCGCCAACTTTACCAGTACACATAATCTGTATTAATAGTTAGCTAAAGCTATAATTGTTTACAGATAACGATGAAGATTGTTAATCACAAGTAATTTCTTGCAACAAGGAAAAGATTTTGGCATTAGATAATCTAACGAGGGTTTACATTCCGTAAAACGAACGAACGAACGAACGAACGAACCAACCAACCAACCAGCCAACCAACCGCTTTTGTAAACGATAATTACTCTTTCCTTCTAAAGCACAGTCTAACATGCGTCTGAATAGATGAACAGACGTTGTTATCTTTGAAGCTACATCCGATTGAGATCTGGTTTGGTTTTTTGGTTTAATGGCATATCAACTCTTTGTAGGTTATCTAATGCCAAAGCCATTCTCCTAGAAGAACAGTAGTTGTACTATTTAACCAATAGCTGGGAGGATAAGGGGGTTCATACCTTTCCCAAGGGTATTTGCCCGAAAGTGAACGTACTAGCGCAACTGGAGTACGAACTCGCTTACTACGATTTTGCTGTCCATCTCTTTAACCATTACACCGCGAGGACACCCCCTGAGATGTGGGTGGTGTTCTTTATTGTCAAAATCTTAAAGTGTTTACAGGTTGCATCCAAATTGTGTATCTTATTTACCCAAGAATCATTTGAATTTAAGAGACAGCACAGTTACTGATATCTCTTCATTCATACAAGCATATAAAAGAGGTTGGATTATACAGGTGCGTCATGTATACTAGATTTTAAGAACATTTTTATTATCATTTCCCTCCATTAAACAAAGAAACGAAACTGATTGAACGACAACATTCACTATCTGATAAATTTGTATCTCGTTGGAATAGTTCAAACAGGATTCAGTGGTTGGTTTTAAATTTGAAACCTTAGCATTTTTCTTCTTGTTCAATTGAAATATTCCGAACAAATGATTAACATAAAAGTTATTCAATTATTTATAATTGCATGATGAATATCAAAAAATTATTTACAAAGATAATTTTAAATCATTAAAACGAAAAAAAAAAAAAACCGGAATGACAGATGCAACTGCAGGATAGAGTTAGATGCCCCTTAAATGGTAATTACTTAATTTGTATGCCTGAAACAAGTACATGCAGAAGCCGTGGTTTGACCTTGTGTCAAGTCGTGTCTGGTGGGAGGCAGCGACAAATAAACGGTTCATTGACAAGTTGAATAGTTCTCCTGAAAAACAAACTACATTGAATTAAAATGGACAAAAGTCCATGAGAAGGCTCAATTCCACAAAGTAGATGTATGAAGTGCCATTCAGGAAAGTTGGAACCATTTGGATAAAGAATATTGCTTTAAATTAGTAAATTAGACTGAAAGAATTAAGACTGTCATAAAAGCTCGACGAGGTGCACATGAGTATACGAGGATCATTAAATAAGTTTCCAGACTTTTTTCGTATGGGCACTTTTATTGATAGTACACACATGAAACTCTTGTCCCCTTCGAAGTAATCTCCTCCGGCTGCAATGCACTTGTACTGTTCCAACAACTTCTGGAAGGCCCTATGGAAGTCTTGTGTCAGCGTGTCAATGACCTTTGTCACAGCCTCTTTCATCGCCTAAATTGTCTCATAACGACAGCCTCTGAGCTTAGGAAATAACCAAAAGTCACAGGGAGCAAGGTCTGGACTATTGGGAGGGTGACGAACTGTCTTGATGCCAATCTTGGTCAAATAGTCTGTGACAAGGATAGAGTTGTGGACTGGTGCATTGTCCTGGTGTAAATGCCACTCACCCGATTTGAAGAATGCTGGCCTCTTCTGACGGAATCTCTAGCTGAACTCCCTTAAAACATCAACATAGTAAACCTAACCCTAACCCTAACCCTTTGGCCAATCAACTGTGGTGTATTGACTTCCTTACTCCTCCCACACCTCTCATCATCCCTCACAGACTCCTGGCCTTTTTTTAATCTCTTATACCACTCAAAAACTGATGCTCGATTCATGCAAGATGGTCGAAAAGCAGTCTGAAGCATTCCATACGTTTCTGTGGAAGCATTTTTTCCAAGTTTAAAACGCAATTTTATTGCATATCGTTCTTCTAAAGTATCAGATTGCATTTTTGAAATTCACCAGTTGTGATAATCAGGCTTTAGTAGGGTATATTCCAATTCCTGCTGTAGCTGTTTATTTGAAGCTGAAATCATAAAAATTGGTCAGTCATCTCATAAGATGACATAGTCATTTTTCAAGTGTCTACGACAATTTTAAATGCCTGTACAAAAAAGTCTGGAAACTTATTGAAGGCACCACATAAATGAAATAAAAGTTGAACCCTGATTTTATGCCCAGTCGTAAATTCTTTGTCTCTTTATGAGTTTTTCTCCCCAGTGATAGTTTCTAGTAAATTTTATGTGACAGCAAGTCTAACCAGGATCCTTCTCAGTATTCTATCCGATCTGCTTTGTGGTCGAGGTGTTGTCAATTCTTTTTCAGATCTTCAATTTCCTTTTTTTCTCCTGGTTCTTTAGAACCGTTCGAAAGTTATCATTATTATTATTATTATTATTATTATTATTATTATTATTATTATTATTAACAACAACAACAACCCACTTAATGTTTTTCGCCTTGATGGAAACAATATCTACTAGGCACTTATCCACCCGATGCACTCAAAGAGAAAAATGGCCGACTGACTTTGTTCGCATTTCCCTTCAAGATGGTGAAGTGAACAGTCTGTGACATCTCGGTGTAAAACTGCACTGAAACGTTTCTCTTTATTGGCACGATTAAAGCTTTCTGTGTTCTCGCGATCATCTAACCATGAACCACACGGGGTGCCTGTGAAACGAGCTGTAACAGACGGATGGATAGCTGGGCTTGTATAAGAATGTCATTTATTTTTTATTCTTTTTAAGGATAATGAAGTATCTGATATGATCGGTAGCACCTTGTCTCAGCGTACTCTAGTATCGTACATAATTCACGAGTTCGATCCACACTAAGTGCCCCATACCTGTAACATTATGCTGGAGTAAGCTAAGCTTTGCAGATAAAGAGTTTCTCGTAAAGTGATGGCTTCAATTTAATTTATCAGATGCAAATGTTTAAACCCTGTTTGATATAGTTGCTGAGCATTTGATAGAAGAGTGCGCAAAATATAGGAGTCAACTGAATTTATCTCTGCGAAAAAAATGTACCTATTAATGTTTTACAAAAACCGAACAGTAAATGTGAGTACAGTTAGGTGATGGGCAATAGGTTTTAGTAGACGTGACAGTGATGTGAGTGACAGGCTATATATCTGAGGAACTCACGTTGCTCTGAGAAATTCTGATCTAAATGGTTACGAGGGAGAACGTGTTAATCACTAAGATAACATCCATAACCCTAAAATATGTCACGAAGGGAAATTACTTTTTATGACCCCCCCCCTGTGTTCTAGTAGATTATGAGGTAGGTGATGGTCATTATCAAATAACCTCAATTGGCCAGAGAGTTACATTTAAAGGAGACGTACTTTGCATGGGACCTCAATGACCTAATTGGCCCAGTCGGCTGGTGCTGTAGAATACACTGACTGTACCTCTGCAGATAGGTAAGACTCCCACGACAAGTGTCCTGGATATGACACTAAACAATCTGATGGTGAGGTTCCAGTAATGCTGGAGCTTTGGGAAATGAAGAGTACCCTTTTACTGCTATCGCTCCCAGGTCCACTCTGGCCCGGAGTGGTAGCACCTGATAGGGACCTATCTATGGGTTAAATAGAACTAAACAGTGTATTTATGCTAAACAGAATAGCTTGAAATAGAACTGTTTTGATATTTAAACTGTGTATTAATGCTAAACTGAATTGTTTGAAATAGAACTGCTTATATATGTATAAAAATGAATTCGCCATTTAATAACCTACAATGGTTGATATGCCATAAAACCAAACCAAATCAATGAACAAATTGCTCTTTGTCAGCCTCGTTCATAACTGAATAAGCGCCGATGATTTTATCAAAATTAATTCAAGATCTGATTTTTGGTTGATTTTTTTTTAAATCAAGGAAGAATTTATCATCATCGAAATTATTTCGTGAAAACTTTACAAATACAAAAAGTCTCCCCGCCTTTTTTTTTTTTTTTTTTTTTGCTGAAATAGACAGATTTTACCTCTCGATTTTTAAAATTCAGGACTATTTTTATAATTTGAAAGTTTTGGTAGCTTCCTATATTTTTGTGAGAATGATAAAATTATTTAGTTTTCAGAGGGGGGTGCACCCATTGCAACCAGCCTCTGCGTTTCCTCGTTTAGTCCGCTCCCTCATCTTTAAAGATTGACATATGAAAAAATTTAATCTTTTAGTCCATTGAGTGATAAAATATATAAGCCAAAGAAATATATTTTTAGCTATTTGTGAAAAATTAAATCCGGTAGATGGCCTCCATTTTAACGGATATAAAGCTGCACCCAAATCGCCTCTATTGGTTTAATCATTGAGCAGCAAAATCGGCTTTAGACTTGACCCCGACAAGTATAACTTCCCATACACCGATCTGAAACCTAAAATAAATAATTTCCTCCATAAAAAAATGGCAACAACGCTGGAATAGAAATACCAATAATAAACTATTCCAGGTAAAACCCCTTTTTTGGGAGAATGGTGGCCAGCCTTCAGCAAATCACGGAAAAAACAAGTAACAATAACATGATTGCGTTTTGGTCACAGCAGACTTACGCACTCTTTTATACTCAAGCAAGAACAGCAACCACAGTACTCGACATGCCAAATGCCCTGCACAATCAAACACGTTCTCCTTGAGTGTAAAGTTTTTAATGACACTAGAAAGCGCTATTTCCACACAAACACCACGAAGGACTTTTTTGAGAACGTCCACATGGATAATATTTTGTCGTTCTTGAAAGAGACCGGATTTGACCAGAAAATATAGACTTGGTTACAATCCTGAAAACACAACAAACTAATCAGCTGAAAGCAAATTATTGCTGAATAGAAATACCATTTTGTTTGTGTTAGTAGAAATAGTAGTGAGAAATAATTTAAGAAAAAACACTATCATCACTAAATAAACTAATGCCATATAGAAATACTTGAATGAGTTGTTTGGTTTTAGTATGGTATCATTAAATTATGTGTTTACAAACCGTACATATGTGTAAACAGGCTTTGGCCTAAAATAACCTATAGAGGTTGATATGCCATTAAACCAACAAACCAACCATGTATTGGTTTATTTGTAAGCAAGCTAGATAAGCAAACCTTTACGAGTAAGTTCGAGTGTCATTGGTTGGCCCATTCGTATGGCGACGTGTCACATCTAAGAGAAAAGTTTAGTAAATTATTTCAAAGTTGCACTCTAATTCGAGCACTTTACATAACTTTCCTCACGGTTCCGGTGGTTAATCCTCTTATGAATATTATTATTATTATTCTGTGGTTAATGCTCTTATGAATATTATTATTAGTCTGTGGTTAATCCTATTATTATTATTATTATTCTGCGGTTAATCCTCTTATGAATATTATAGATATGTTTCTGTGGTTAGTCCTCATATGAATAATATTATTATTATTACTATTATTATTATTATTATTATTATTATTATTAGTATTATTATTATGTGGTTAATCCTCTTATGAATATTATTATTCTGTGGTTAATCCTCTTATGAATATTATTATTCTGTGGTTAATCCTCTTATGAATATTATTATTATGTGGTTAATCCTCTTATGAATATTATTATTATGTGGTTAATCCTCTTATGAATATTATTATTATGTGGTTAATCCTCTTATGAATATTATTATTCTGTGGTTAATCCTCTTATGAATATTATTATTCTGTGGTTAATCCTCTTATGAATATTATTATTATGTGGTTAATCCTCTTATGAATATTATTATTATGTGGTTAATCCTCTTATGAATATTATTATTATGTGGTTAATCCTCTTATGAATATTATTATTCTGTGGTTAATCCTCTTATGAATATTATTATTCTGTGGTTAATCCTCTTATGAATATTATTATTCTGTGGTTAATCCTCTTATGAATATTATTATTCTGTGGTTAATCCTCTTATGAATATTATTATTCTGTGGTTAATCCTCTTATGAATATTATTATTATGTGGTTAATCCTCTTATGAATATTATTATTATTCTGTGGTTAATCCTCTTATGAATATTATTATTCTGTGGTTAATCCTCTTATGAATATTATTATTCTGTGGTTAATCCTCTTATGAATATTATTATTCTGTGGTTAATCCTCTTATGAATATTATTATTCTGTGGTTAATCCTCTTATGAATATTATTATTATGTGGTTAATCCTCTTATGAATATTATTATTCTGTGGTTAATCCTCTTATGAATATTATTATTCTGTGGTTAATCCTCTTATGAATATTATTATTATGTGGTTAATCCTCTTATGAATATTATTATTCTGTGGTTAATCCTCTTATGAATATTATTATTCTGTGGTTAATCCTCTTATGAATATTATTATTCTGTGGTTAATCCTCTTATGAATATTATTATTATGTGGTTAATCCTCTTATGAATATTATTATTATGTGGTTAATCCTCTTATGAATATTATTATTCTGTGGTTAATCCTCTTATGAATATTATTATTATGTGGTTAATCCTCTTATGAATATTATTATTCTGTGGTTAATCCTCTTATGAATATTATTATTCTGTGGTTAATCCTCTTATGAATATTATTATTATGTGGTTAATCCTCTTATGAATATTATTATTCTGTGGTTAATCCTCTTATGAATATTATTATTCTGTGGTTAATCCTCTTATGAATATTATTATTATGTGGTTAATCCTCTTATGAATATTATTATTATTCTGTGGTTAATCCTCTTATGAATATTATTATTCTGTGGTTAATCCTCTTATGAATATTATTATTCTGTGGTTAATCCTCTTATGAATATTATTATTCTGTGGTTAATCCTCTTATGAATATTATTATTCTGTGGTTAATCCTCTTATGAATATTATTATTCTGTGGTTAATCCTCTTATGAATATTATTATTACTCTGTGGTTAATCCTCTTATGAATATTATTATTATGTGGTTAATCCTCTTATGAATATTATTATTACTCTGTGGTTAATCCTCTTATGAATATTATTATTCTGTGGTTAATCCTCTTATGAATATTATTATTCTGTGGTTAATCCTCTTATGAATATTATTATTACTCTGTGGTTAATCCTCTTATGAATATTATTATTATGTGGTTAATCCTCTTATGAATATTATTATTACTCTGTGGTTAATCCTCTTATGAATATTATTATTATGTGGTTAATCCTCTTATGAATATTATTATTCTGTGGTTAATCCTCTTATGAATATTATTATTCTGTGGTTAATCCTCTTATGAATATTATTATTACTCTGTGGTTAATCCTCTTATGAATATCATTGTTATTCTTTGGTTAATCCTCTTATTATTATTATTATTATTATTATTATGTGGTTAATCCTCTTATGAATATTATTATTATTATTAATCTGTGGTTAATCCTCTTATGAATATTATTATTATTATTATTCTGAGGTTAATCCTCTAATGAATATCATTATTATTCTGTGGTTAATCCTCTTATGAATATTATTATTATGTGGTTAATCCTCTTATGAATATTATTATTATGTGGTTAATCCTCTTATGAATATTATTATTCTGTGGTTAATCCTCTTATGAATATTATTATTACTCTGTGGTTAATCCTCTTATGAATATCATTGTTATTCTTTGGTTAATCCTCTTATTATTATTATTATTATTATTATTATGTGGTTAATCCTCTTATGAATATTATTATTATTATTAATCTGTGGTTAATCCTCTTATGAATATTATTATTATTATTATTCTGAGGTTAATCCTCTAATGAATATCATTATTATTCTGTGGTTAATCCTCTTATGAATATTATTATTATGTGGTTAATCCTCTTATGAATATTATTATTCTGTGGTTAATCCTCTTATGAATATTATTATTCTGTGGTTAATCCTCTTATGAATATTATTATTACTCTGTGGTTAATCCTCTTATGAATATCATTGTTATTCTTTGGTTAATCCTCTTATTATTATTATTATTATTATTATTATGTGGTTAATCCTCTTATGAATATTATTATTATTATTAATCTGTGGTTAATCCTCTTATGAATATTATTATTATTATTATTCTGAGGTTAATCCTCTAATGAATATCATTATTATTCTGTGGTTAATCCTCTTATGAATATTATTCTTGAGCTGTACATTTCTTATTCACATATACATGGTTCTTTAAGTAACCCTTCAAAAAGAAGTCGGGCAGACAAAGCGGGGATATTTGTCATACGCCCCACCACCGTACGAGTATGTCCGTTTTTTAGGTGGGTCCGTTCGCTGCGCAGTAGCCCAAACGCGTCCGGCAGTCCCAAAAATGCCATGGGCCCCGTTGGCATTCCGCTTTGCAGGGCGCCTCAGGCGCCAGGCGATAAATCTAACCCCATCCGAGGTGGGTTAAAGCCAGGGGGAGCGGCCCCTTGAGACCAGAGGTATATCCAGTGATGAGACACACCCGACCGAACCGTGCCTCTCATACCACAGCCGGCCGAAGCGTGTCACACTAAATGAAAAATCCCCCGGGCTGAGCAAACAAAGCGGATAATTAGAGGCTATTTGATTTCTGAATTTCTTGAAATTATTTGGCTAGCAAAATTTTCCTTTTTGTTGAAACTACAAACCTCACATTTGCATAGTACAATTTGTTCTTTCAGATTGTAACTTGATATTTTCACTTTTCTAGGATTGCTTACAAAATCCGAAACGTAATATGATAATTGAATTAAAAAGGAAGAGGTCTTGAATTAAATTAATGTTTCAATATTTTGTGGGTTGCTCTGAATTTCTGAAATTGTTGGGTTAACCTACGTTCAATTTAGTGAACTGGGAAAATACAAATTTCAGTGGCAAGAGTGAACTCGGCAAAAAAAAGTAGATAAATAAAACAAACAATTTACGAGGACAATTAAATAAGTTTCGACACTTTTTCGTGAGGGCACTTTTATTGATAGTACACACATGAAACTCAAGTCCCCTTCGAAGTAATCTCCTCCGGCTGTAATGCACTTGTTGTACCGTTCCAACAACTTCTGGAAGGCCCCATGGAAGTCCTCTTGTGTCATCGTGTCAATGACCTTCGTCAGAGCCTCTTTCATCTCCTCAATTGTCTCATAACGACAGCCTCTGAGCTTAGGGAATAACCAAAAGTCACATGGAGCAACGTCTGGACTATAGGGAGGCTGAGGAACTGTGTTGATGCCCATCTTGCTCAAATAGTCTGTGACAAGGATAGAGTTGTAGACTGGTGCATTGTCCTGGTGGAAATGCCACTGACCCGATTTGAAGAGTGCTGGCCTCTTCCCAAGGAATCTCTTGCTGAACTCCCTTAAAACTTCAACGTAGTAGCCCTAACCCGAACCCTTTAGCCAATCAACTCTGGTGTATTGACTTCCTTACTCCTCCCATACCTCTCATCATCCCTCACACATTCCCTGCCTTCCTTGAATCTCTTATGCCACTCAAAAACTCATGCTCGGTTCATGCAAGATGCTCCAAAAGCAGTCTGAAGTATTTCATGCGTTCTGTGGCATTTTTCCAAGTTGAAAACAGAATTTTATTGCATATCCTTCTTCTAAAGTGTCCTCAAGTCCAGATTGCATTTTTGAAATTCACCAGCTGTGATAATAGGGTGTATTCGAATTGCTACGGTAGCTGTTGATTTAAACCCAAAGTCATAAAAATTAGTCAATCATCTTATAAGATGTATACCAATAACATACAGAAATTTCAAGAGTCTACGAAAATTGTAAATGCCTGTACAAAAAAGTCTGGAAACTTATTGAAGGCACCACGTAGTTGAAAAGATCAATGAGGTCTACTGAGAATCGAACAAATTCGCTGGGCCAAATGTCAAGGCACATATTCAAACACTTTTCCGCATCGAGGTTTCGCTACCAACAATTAGCACGTTAAAAGAAAGTCTGAACCAAATAATATTTGAAATTATCATAAACACTTCAAACAGACCGTTATTGACATCTTCACAACAGTTGTGTCCGGTAGATTTTATTAGAGATTGAGTAACAGCAGGTCTTTTCATAACTGCAGGACTCTCTTCAGTATTCAGGAAATCTCCATAGTGTAATGGTTAAAGCAGTTGACTGCGCCCTCGAAATGAGTGAGTTGCGCTATTAAGTTCACTTTAGAACTAAAACCCTTGGAAAAGGCATGAACCCCTTTATCCTCCCAGCTTTGGGTTAAACAGTACCACAACTGTTCTTCTACAGGTAATGGCTCTAGCATTAAATAACCCATGAAGGTTGATATACCATTGAAGAAAGAAACCAAACCAAATCCTCATTATTCTTTAGTAGTACCATTGCATACATTTTTCATACGCGTCGTATCTGGTGACTTTCGTATGAGATCAAGGGACAGCAAGTTTCCTTAATACTCCATTGCCCAGTCGGCTGGGTCTATGGAATACAACGACTGCTTCTCTGCAGAGGGGTAAGATTCCCCCCAACGAGTGTCCTGATATATGACACTAAACAATCTGATGGTAATGTTCCAGCAATGCTGGAGCTTTGGGGAATGCGGAGTACCCCTTTATTGCCATCGTTCCCAGGTCCACTCTGGCCCGGAGTGGTAACACATAATTAGGGTCCTATCTATGGGTTAAATAGAACTAAACAGTGTATTTATGCTAAACAGAATAGCTTGAAATAGAACTGTTTTGATATTTAAACTGTGTATTAATGCTAAACTGAATTGTTTGAAATAGAACTGCTTATATATGTATAAAAATGAATTCGCCATTTAATAACCTACAATGGTTGATATTCCATAAAACCAAACCAAATCAATGAACTAATTACTCTTTGTCAGCCTCGTTCATAACTGAATAAGGGCCGATGATTTTATCAAAATTAATTCAAGATCTGATTTTTGGTTGATTTTTTTTAAATCAAGGAAGAATTTATCATCATCGAAATTATTTCGTGAAAACTTTACAAATACAAAAAGTCTCCCCGCCTTTTTTTTTTTTTTTTTTTTGCTGAAATAGATAGATTTTACCTCTCGATTTTTAAAATTCAGGACTTTTTTTATAATTTGAAAGTTTTGGTAGCTTCCTATATTTTTGTGAGAATGATAAAATTATTTTGTTTTCAGAGGGGGGTGCACCCATTGCAACCAGCCTCTGCGTTTCCTCGTTTAGTCCGCTCCCTTATCTTTAAAGATTGACATATGAAAAAATTTAATCTTTTAGTCCATTGAGTGATAAAATATATAAGCCAAAGAAATATATTTTTAGCTATTTGTGAAAAATTAAATCCGGTAGATGGCCTCCATTTTAACGGATATAAAGCTGCACCCAAATCGCCTCTATTGGTTTAATCATTGAGCAGCAAAATCGGCTTTAGACTTGACCCCGACAAGTATAACTTCCCATACACCGATCTGAAACCTAAAATAAATAATTTCCTCCATAAAAAAAATGGCAACAACGCTGGAATAGAAATACCAATAATAAACTATTCCAGGTAAAACCCCTTTTTTGGGAGAATGGTGGCCAGCCTTCAGAAAATCACGGAAAAAACAAGTAACAATAACATGATTGCGTTTTGGTCACAGCAGACTTACGCACTCTTTTATACTCAAGCAAGAACAGCAACCACAGTACTCGACATGCCAAATGCCCTGCACAATCAAACACGTTCTCCTTGAGTGTAAAGTTTTTAATGACACTAGAAAGCGCTATTTCCACACAAACACCACGAAGGACTTTTTTGAGAACGTCCACATGGATAATATTTTGTCGTTCTTGAAAGAGACCGGATTTGACCAGAAAATATAAACTTGGTTACAATCCTGAAAACACAACAAACTAATCAACTGAAAGCAAATTATTGCTGAATAGAAATACCATTTTGTTTGTGTTAGTAGAAATAGTAGTGAGAAATAATTTAAGAAAAAACACTATCATCACTAAATAAACTAATGCCATATAGAAATACTTGAATGAGTTGTTTGGTTTTAGTATGGTATCATTAAATTATGTGTTTACAAACCGTACATATGTGTAAACAGGCTTTGGCCTAAAATAACCTATAGAGGTTGATATGCCATTGAACCGAACAAACCAACAAACCAACCATGTATTGTTTTTTTTTTGTAAGCAAGCTAGATAAGCAAATCTTTACGAGTAAGTTCATGAGTCATTGGGTGGCCCATTCGTACGGCGGAGTGTTAAATAGAACTAAACCGTGCTTCTTACACTATACTGATTTTTGCATTTAAACTGCGTATTTATGCTAAACTGAATTGTTTAAAATAGAACTGTTTTGACATATAAACTGCGTTCTTACTCTAAACTGAATTGCTTGAAATAGAACTATTTTGACGTCTGAACTGTGTATTTATGCTTAACTGAATTAAGACTGTTTGACATTTAACTCTGTGTATTGACCAGTCGGCTGGGGAAGTAGAATACACTGACTGCACAGCTGCAGAGGGGTAAGACCCCCCCCCACCAATGAGTGTCCAGAATATGACATTAAACAGTCTGATGGTGAGGTCCCAGTAATGCTGGGGCCTTGTTAAATACGAAGCACCCCTTCATTGCCATTGTTCCCAGGTCCACTGTAGTCCGGCGTGGTAGCACCTGATAGGGCCCTATCTTGTTTGATTAAACTAAATAGCTTAAAATAGAAATGTTTTTGACAATTAAACCGTACTTACATTTAAACTGCGTGCTTATGCTAAACTGAATTATTTGAAATTGAACTGTTTTTGACATTGAAAATGTACTTACACTAAACTGAATTGTTATATATTACTACTTAAATAAACTGTGTACTCATGCTAAACTGAATTGTTTGAAATAGAACTGATTATTTACATAAAAATGGATTTGGCGTTAAATAACCTACAAAGGTTGATATGCCATAAAACCCAACAAACAAACATTAATACTCCAGCACTTTCTTTTTTATAACTTAATAATAGAAATGCATGAATTTTTACAACAGTTGTATCTAATAGCTTTCACTGGAGATCAAGTGATAGAAAGCCTCTCATGCTCCAGTTATAAGCCATGATTTAACGTTTCAATATTAGGGTTGTTTTTGCATACAATTGCGACTTCATTTTGCTGCCGTCTTTCCAGGGTGGGTCAGGCGCTTGTGGAGTAACTGCTATCGGTCTGGGTGTAATTGTTTGCATTTTACATGGTGCTAATTCGTTTGGGGAAGCTGTGAACCATTCTCTTCACTCGCCCAGCCGGTTGGGGTTGTAGAATGCACCAACTGCACCTCTACAGATGGGGTAAGACCCCGCCCCAATGAGACTCATAGAGGTGGAGGTACCCGTGGTGTAATTGTTATCGTCGTAGGAAATGGACACGGCGACACGAGTTCAAATCCTCGACCAGGCTAATTGCATTTCACATAGCACTAATACCCT
>CAUZXS010006070.1:67500-90190 GCA_963585895.1 Sepioteuthis lessoniana
TAGACTCTTGAAACCTCAGTATGTTATTGCTATACATCTTATGAGATGACTAACCAATTTGCACGATTTCAGCTTCAAATGAACAGCTAATGCAGCAATTAGAATACACCCTACTAAAGCCTGATTGTCACAGCTTTTTTTTCTTCATCCCAACATTTTTGTCTCCTTCCACAACATTTTTTGTCTTCATCCCTATATTTTTGTCTCCTTCCCCAACATTTTTTGTCTTCATCCCAACATTTTTGTCTCCTTCCCCAACATTTTTTATCTTCATCCCAACTTTTTTGTCTCCTACCCCAACATTTTTTGGTGATGAGATGCAGTAAAGAAAGCCATCACATTTTTTGTCTTCATCCCAACATTTTTTGTCTTTATCCCAAAATTTTTGTCTCCTTCCCCAACATTTTTTGTCTTTATCCCAACATTTTTTATCTTCATCCCAACATTTTTGTGTCCTTCCCCAACATTTTTATCTCCTTCCCCAACATTTTTTATCTTCATCCCAACATTTTTGTCTCCTACCCCAACATTTTTTGGTGATGAGATGCAGTAAAGAAAGCCATCACATTTTTTGTCTTCATCCCAACATTTTTGTCTCCTTCCACAACATTTTTTATCTTTATCCCAACATTTTTGTGTCCTTCCCCAACATTTTTGTCTTCATCCCAACATTTTTGTCTCCTTTCACAACATTTTTTGTCTCCTTTCACAACATTTTTGTCCCCTTCCCCAACATTTTTGTCTCCTTCCCCAACATTTTTTGTCTTCATCCCAACATTTTTGTCTTCTTCCCCAACATTTTTGTCTCCTTCCACAACATTTTTTATCCTTATCCCAACATTTTTGTCTTCTTCCCCAACATTTTTTGTCTCCTTTCACAACATTTTTTATCTTCATCCCAACATTTTTGTGTCCTTCCCCAACATTTTTGTCTTCATCCCAACATTTTTGTCTCCTTCCACAACATTTATCTTCATCCCAACATTTTTGTCTCCTACCCCAACATTTTTTGGTGATGAGATGCAGTAAAGAAAGCCATCACATTTTTTGTCATTATCCCAACATTTTTTGTCTTTATCCCAATATTTTTGTCTCCTTCCCCAACATTTTTGTCTTTATCCCAACATTTTTGTCTTCTTCCCCAACATTTTTTGTGTCCTTCCCCAACATTTTTATCTTCATCCCAACATTTTTGTCTCCTTCCCCAAAAATGTTTGGGGAGGAGAAAAATGTTGGGATGAAGACAAAAAATGTTGTATTTTTTGTCTTCATCCCAACATTTTTGTCTCCTTCCCCAGCATTTCTCTTCATCCTAACATTTTTGTCTCCTACCCCAACATTTTTTGGTGATGAGATGCAGTAAAGAAAGCCATCACATTTTTTGTCTTTATCCCAACATTTTTTGTCTTTATCCCAAAATTTTTGTCTCCTTCCCCAACATTTTTGTCTTCTTCCCCAACATTTTGTCTTTATTCCAACATTTTTGTCTTCTTCCCCAACATTTTTTGTGTCCTTCCCAAACATTTTTATCTTCATCCCAACATTTTTGTCTCCTTCCCCAAAAATGTTTGGGGAGGAGAAAAATGTTGGGATGAAGACAAAAAATGTTGTATTTTTTGTCTTCATCCCAACATTTTTGTCTCCTTCCCCAGCATTTCTCTTCATCCTAACATTTTTGTCTCCTACCCCAACATTTTTTGGTGATGAGATGCAGTAAAGAAAGCCATCACATTTTTTGTCTTTATCCCAACATTTTTTGTCTTTATTCCAACATTTTTGTCTTCTTCCCCAACATTTTTTGTCTTCATCCCAACATTTTTGTGTCCTTCCCCAACATTTTTATCTCCTTCCCCCAACATTTTTTATCTTCATCCCAACATTTTTGTCTCCTACCCCAACATTTTTTGGTGATGAGATGCAGTAAAGAAAGCCATCACATTTTTTGTCTTTATCCCAACATTTTTTGTCTTTATCCCAACATTTTTGTCTCCTTCCCCAACATTTTTTGTCTTTATCCCAACATTTTTGTCTCCTTCTCCAACCTTTTTTTGTCTCCTTCCCCAATATTTTTTGTCTCCTTCCCCAACATTTTTTGTCTCCTTCCCCAACATTTTTTGTCTTCATCCCAACATTTTGCCAACCTTTTTTTGTCTTTATCCCAACATTTTTTGTCTCCTCCCCAACATCTTTCTCATAACATTTCGTTCTCCTTACCCAACATTTTTTGTCTCCTCCCCAACATTTTGTCTTTCTCATCACATTTCTTTCTCCTTCCCCAACATTTTTTGTCTTCATCCCAACATTTTTCTCCTCCCCAAACATTTTTGTCTTCTTCATAATTTTTATTTGTCTCCTTTTGTTTTCTTCCCAAAATTTTTGTCTTCTTCCAAATTTTTCTTTGTTTTTTGTCGGGAAGGAGACCTATACATTTTTTCTCTTTCTCCATACTTTTGTCTGACTCTATAACAATTTTGTCTCTCTTGTTTTTTTGTTTTTTTTTCTGCCACATATTTTCTCTTCCCAATATTTTTTTCGGTATTCCCAATATTTTCTGTCTGTGTCTACAAAATTCTTTGTCATTTTCACATTTTTTCAGTCTTCGCTAAATTTTTCATCTGAGTTTCCAACTTTTTGTCTGTCTGTACATTTTTTTCTCCACAACATTTTTTTGGTTTTTGTCATTCTCTCAATATTTTTATCTTCCAACATTTTTTGTTCGTTTTCCAAAATGTTCTAGTATTCTTCATTTTTTCCCAAGTTCAATGACAACTTTTTGTTTTTCATTTGTTTTGTTTGTCTCACAGACATTTTTGTATGTCTTTTGTCTCCTTTCCAACACTTTTCTCTGTCTCTACAACATTTTTTGTCTGTGTCCACAACTTCTTTGTTGGTTTCCACATTTTTTGTTTTCTTCACAATATTTTTTCTCTGTCCAACTATGCGGTCTTGTATAAAATCTTGCCTACAAACTATTTTCATTTGAATAATTAATAGAAAGTTTTAGCAACACTCCTGAACTGTTCTTAATATTGTAACTTAGTACTATTATTTAAATATTCCTATCAGTAGTATCTGATAGATTAAGAAGCCTCATCTCAAAAAGGATTCCTAATAAAGACAATTACAAATTCGGTACGGACCTGACTATGGAAGACCAGATAAGGAGAACAAAAGGATTTATAAGACCAAAAAAATCCAACCTTGATCGCCCTTCGAGGCGCAGCGGATAGAGGCGTTGAGTCTCTACGGTTCTAGGTGAGCATTGTCAGAAGATAGCGGTTTCAATTCCTACCCAAGCCGGCCAGAGGGTTACTTGGTCAAAACGTAGTGCGATAGACAACAACTATGGAAGGCAGTAATTACTGGGGATACGATTACAAGACTCAGCATTCTTATGTGAGGTCGCTGTTAATCACCTGAAGAAGGCCAGAGGTGAAATTTGGCCGAAACGTTGTGAGAAAAAAAACAACAACAAAAAAAACTTCCAAGATGAGAACAAAAAGTCCACAATAAAATTTATACTCGGATGAAGAAGCCTCGTCTCAGAAAGGATTCCCAATAAAGACAAGTATCTGATAGCTGTTACTGAAGATAAAGAGGCAGCAAGAATTTTATTCTCCAGCACTCTCCTCAGTATTCGTTATTAATGATATCTAAATTCATACAGCTGTCGTATCTAGTAGACTGGTCAGAAGATTGTGTATTTAATATTTCTGTTTTTTTAATGAAATCTCCCAAAGGCTTCTTATCTTTCTCTTTTTTTTTTTTAAATAACGGTTTACAACATTTCAAAGCTTTCCAATATTAATGGGTATTTGTTAATATCACATCCCATAACGTTTTACTTCTCTAAAAGACTTGTATATATTTTCACCAATAATCAATAAAATTAGGAAATACACAGAGAGGGACACTTTCTCAGGAAAGATTGATTGATTTTAATGGCATATGGGTTTATTTTATGCCGATATGTTAAGGAATCGCTTTCATTGTACGTTTATATTTACACTTTTGTATTGTTGCTAGTTTTTTGTTGCTTTTTTGTTTTTAGCACACGGTCCTATAGAATATGAATAATTTTTAAAAAGATGTATTTCACTTATAGATTTGACTCTAACAGGTACTACCACTCCCAAAGTAGACCAGGTAACAGATGCAGTTTAGTGCTATACTAAAAACGACCCTTCTGGGAGGGTCTTGACCACTTTGCAGGGTATACAGTCGGCGTTTTTTAAACCTTGACGACTGGGCCTAGTTTAAAAAAAAAGGCGGGGTGAAATGATCTTGTTTATTTACCATTCATTTTGGCGTACACGTCGAACTTTTAAGCCTGAAAATATCTGTACATAACTAGAGGTCAACTTATACCGTAGGGCTAAAATCCCAATTTTTACCTCAGGGTGGTCAACCAGTGCTAAAGTTTTGGATTTTACCCTTTTTTAAAATAACGGTTTATAACATTTCGATATTGATGGGTATTTGTTAATATCACATCTCATAATGTTTTACTTCTCTAAAAGATTTGGATATATTTTCACCAATAATCAATAAAATTAGGAAATGCAGTTAGGGACATTTTTTTTAACCCCGAATTTTATAGAGATTTTTTTTTTTTTCAGGCTTAAATTTACGATAATCTTCATCCGTTTTAATCTTTTTGGATTGATTTTTTTTTTCCTTGCTATTTTTCCCTGTTTTGTTCTTTGGAGAGGGAGGTCTTGTTTTTCGTTGCTGAAATTTCATAGCAACATTTTTGTCTTGTTTATCGTTGTTGAAAAGGGATTTGACATTAAGTGACCTACAAAGGTTATAAGGCATAAAACCATATATATTTTTCTTGGTTCTGTTCTTTGGTGAGGGAGGGCTTGTTTTTCGTTGTTGAAATTTCTACACTCTTCCGATCCAGGTCTTTTTTTTATCGATGCTTGACCTATTACTTATCAATGCACCAAACGTTAACTAGCTCAAAGATATTCCATATACGATTGTCATTTGATCAATGCAGAAAACACCTGTCTAAGGTTAAATTCCAACGTTTTCTCGACTTCAGTAATCGAACCTTGTCGTTCTAGTTTAAATTTAAATGCTATCTTTAGTGTCTTAACAATACTCTACCCCAATAAGCTAGTTCTTTTTTTTTTTTTTGCTTTCCTTTTTTACGTTCATCTAATTTTTTCTCCTTTTCATCAGTGTCATCGAAATATAATTGTGAAAGAGTTCAATACTTTAGTCATTGAATCTTTTGTGGCAGGATAATGGGCATTTTGATTCAGTGTGCTTCTCTTTGATTGATTGATTGCTTAACCAAGATTAAAGATTTCAGTTTTCACTACTATTTACACTTAGCTGTCTGCAGATATAAAATAGTTTTTTCTCGTTCAACGAGGGTCCTACTTATAAGACTAAACTGCATCTGATGGGGGAGCCTTAGTCCTGAAACTTTGGGGAATATGCAGTACATTTTCATTGCCATTACTCCCAGGTCCACTCGGACGCAGATTGGTAGAACTTGTTAGGGTACCATCTATGAGTCAAATAATAACTATTTAAAATCCTACAACTGTTATGCCATTAAAACCAACCAACCAACATAACATAAAATTTGATCATCTCAGTTAAAAAAAAAAATTCAAAATAATAAAATCATGTTACAAATATTTTGTAGCGAGGTTGGTTGGTTGGTTGGTTGGTTTTTATGGCTTATAACCTTTGTAGGTTACTTAATGTCAAATCCCTTTTTGATGCATATTTATTAAATATATGATTCGTTAACACATAGTCTGTGTTGCATAATCACGATGATCGCAATCCCAACTGTGATACAAACACATTTACAAATGTAGATACACAGGCGGACTCTGTCGTTTTAGGTACGAACGGTTTATTAATCTCTTGACTTCGGCCCATAATGATACGAGGAGACACAATTCTTATTATACTAACCATCCCCAACCCGCGGCGCATCTTGTGTTTAAGATCTCAATTCATCTTTGCCGGTAGAGATCTGAAAAACCCAACAACATCTTCAACGGCCCAAATCCAACTCTCAACTGACTCTTTTTCAAAATCCTCAAGTTCTCAGGACCATCTCTTGCGGGCATGATGTCATCCACACTCCAGCCCCATTTCCTGTCTGGGGGTTTATTATGACAAATGATGATTGCCATATCCTTTGCGCACGAGCGTAAAACTGCACCCAATGACTATGCACCTGAACTCTTAAACCGAATAGTTCACAGCCCAACCAAACTGAATGATGAAATATAATTAGCGAAAAATGATTAATAAAAAAAAAAATTCCTTAATTATATAACAGTCTGTATATGACATTTTAAAACGAGCCAGAGCTCACCTGTTTGAAAACAGTTAAATGTATATACTTATATGATTTGTAAGTACGATCACCGGATGGAGACACAGAATACTTTGACATTGTAGCAGGAGTACTACAAGGGGACACGCTGGCCCCGTACCTCTTTATCATTTGTCTAGACTACGTACTTAGAACATCGATTGACAAAATCAAAGAGAATGGCTTCGAACTGACGAAGAAAAGAAGCAGAAGATACCCCGCAACAACAATTACCGACGCCGACTACGCCGATGACATAGCGATACTGGCAAATACACTTGACCAAGCCGAAACTCTTCTGCATAGTTTGGAACGAGCAGCAGCAAGCATAGGCCTCTATGTTAATGCACACAAAACGGAATATATGCGCTATAACCAAACGGGGGACATCTCCACTCTAGAAGGAACCCCACTTAAACTAGTAGACAAATTCACTTACCTAGGAAGCAGCATTGAATCAACCGAAAAGGACATCGAAACGAGGCTAACGAAAGCATGGACAGCTATCAATAGGCTATCGATTATATGGAAATCAGACCTAACCGATAAAATGAAACGCAGCTTCTTCCAGGCAGCGGTCACATCGATACTGCTATATGGATGCACTACATGGACGCTAACAAAACGGCTGGAGAAGAAACTGGATGGCAATTACACAAGAATGCTGCGTGCAATCCTGAACAAGTCCTGGCAGCAGCACCCCACAAGACACCAACTGTACGGCCACCTGCCCCCTATCACGAAAACTATTCAAGTTAGATGAACCAGACATGCAGGACACTGCTGGAGAAGCAGAGATGAACTCATAAGAGATGTACTCTTATGGATCCCCACACATGGCCGCGCAAAAGCAGGACGACCAGCTCGAACGTACATTCAGCAGCTATGTGAGGATACAGGCTGTTGTCCTGAAGACCTACCTAGGGCGATGAACGATAGGGAGGAGTGGCGAGAGAGGGTCAGGGATATCCGTGCTACCAGCGCGATATGATGATGATGATGATTTGTAAGTCAATATTTGGTTGGTAATCTTATTTTTAAATGGTTTGCTTTCTTTGTTTAATGGCATATCAACCTTTGTAGGTTATTGAATGCCAAAGCCATTCTCCTAGAAGAATTGTAATGGTACTATTTAACCCATAGCTGGGAGGATAAGGGGGTTCATTGGGAGGTTCCTGTTGTGTAATGGTTATCGTCGTAGGAAATGGACACGGTGACACGAGTTCGAATCCTGGACAAGTCTGATTGCATTTCACATAGCACTAGGAAAGGTATGAATCCAATTATTCTCCTTCCGGCTATGGGTAAATAGTAGGGCAGTCTGATTTCTTCAGCCTTGGTGAGGCAACTAGTCTAGGAGAAGGAAAACTCTGAATTCAAACCTGTTAAACACCGCTTAAAAAATAGATCTTGTGTAATATCCTGCCCGATCGGAGGGGTTGGTAAATAGGATAAGGGGGTTCATACCTTTCCCAAGGGTATTTGCCCGAAAGTGAACGTAATTGCGCGACTGAAGTACAAACTAGCTTATTACGATTCCTCAGTCCATCGCTTTAACCATGACACCTCCCATTTTTAAATGAGTTAGAACTAACTTGTTTGCAAATAGATATTCCTATTGTTTGCACACAGTTAAATAGTTTCAAGTATTCCTTTAAAACACTATTTATTATCATATTTACCAATCCCTCCGCTCGGGCAGGATATGACACAAGGTCAAATTTTAAGCGGAGTTTAACAGGTTTGAATTTAGACTTTTCCTTCTAGACTAGCTGCCTCACCAAGGCTGAAGAACCGAGTCTGTCCTACTATTTACCCATAGCTGGAGGGAGACTAGAGTTTCATGTGTGTACTATCAATAAAAGTGCCCAAACGAAAAATGTCTGGAAACTTATTTAATGATCCTCGTATTATATCTATTCATTGTACATTGATTACTAGGATATTCTCATATATATTACTTTTCGTTTTTTTGCTGCTACAATGTTTTTCTCTGGTCATTTTAAAAATAATAAATAATACATATATATATATATATATATATATATATATATATATATATATATAGACGCATGTAGATACGTATTTACAACCCCTCAGCTCGGGCAGAATATGACACAAGGTCAATTTTTAAGCGAAGTTTAACAGATTTGAATTCAGAGTTTTCCTTCTCCTAGACTAGCTGCCTCATCAAGGCTGAAGAGCCTAGTCTGCTCTACTATTTACCCATAGCTGGAGTGACACGAGTTCAAATCCTGGACGAGACTGATTGCATTTCCCATAGCACTAATACCCTTGGGAAAGGTATGAATACAATTATTCTCCCTCCAGCTATGGGTAAATAGTAGGGCAAACTGGTTTCTTCAGCCTTGATGAGGCAACTAGTCTAGGAGTAAAATAAACTTTGAATTCAAACCTGTTAAACTCTGCTTAAAAAAAAAATAACCCTGTGTCATATCCTGCCCGAACGGAAGGGTTGGTAAATATGGATATAGATATAAATCCAGGGTTCAATTTTGCTTTATAAGTATATTGTAAATCGAGCCTCCATTTGACAGCCATCTCATTCCCTGTAAATTTTTTATTTAATAATTTTTCTCTCTGTCATCGGGACTTAGAATACGCCGAAATTGCTCCCTTTAGAGGGGTAAGATTTAGAGCTCTGGGGAGTGTAGAGTACCTCACATTTAGTGCCATAACTTACAGGTCCACTCTTAAGTGTGTGTGTGTGTGTGTGTGTCGGGGGGGATTTAGTTCCGTCGGTATTCCTTTTGAAGGGCACTTCAGAAGTCAGGCACTAAGCCTTGCTCTCAATCCTATTAGACAAGAGAGAGCAAAAGTTCCCTTAGTGGGTATGGTCTTCTGTAACAAAGTGGATTATTTATTTTTTATATGCCTACTGAGCTCAGAGGCCGATCACCTCCCATTCACTAACTAGTTGGTGATGTAAGTCGAGGTAGGCTGCTCTCTCTCTCTCTCTCTCTCTCTCTCAGTCTCTCTCTCTCTCTCATCTCTCTTATACATATATGAATGAGAGAAAGTTGAATATGGAAGTCCAAAATTATCTAGAGGAAAATTAATATTATGATTCATTTAAACTTATTTGAAAACAATTTACTTTGCTTAAGTGCTTGACTTGGGATATTTTTATTTATTTAAAAAGAAATAAAACAGTATGTAACAAAAAACATACGTCGTAAAAATATATAAATAAAAATAAAATGTTTACGCCGAAAATTAAATTAAAATTAAAATGGCTCTCAGAATGTTCTGGAAACGGGTAATCATTTTACATTGAATTTGAATATAAAAGTGCAACCACATTATGAGATGTTGTTGTTGTTGTAGTATAATAATAATAATAAAAAATTAAAATTTTTTTTTTCTTTTATCTATTATTCAAAGAATGAAAAGATTACGGTAAGTTCGAGAATCTAAAATTTGTTCAAATCGAAAAAAGAAAAAATTCGTAGAAAATTTGACAATTTTTTCTTTGATTTCAAAGTTTAAATTTGATCTGTAACAAATGGTCATTATTTGGAAAAAAAAATAAAAGAAAGAAAAAAAGAAAATCAACCCAAATTAAACTTTGAATATTTTTTAACTATTTACCTTTCTTCAAATTTTTTAATATTACAAATCTAAGATTCTGAAGTTGGAGTTTTGAAATCAATATTACTTCCCTTTTTTTTTTTTCATCTTTCATCAACAGCTATATTCATTTGGAATTGGTTTTCGACGTAAATTTTCAAACACGTATATTTTTTTGTTTTGTTTTCTAGAGTTTTATCTTTTAAAAACTCTCAAATCAAGGGCTTAAGTAAAATAGTTGTTTGAAATAACTTTGAACGAACTTTCGAACGAATTCACATCTTTCTTCTAAAAAATGTTAGACTACCATATTTAACTCTCTTTCTCTCTCTCTATCTTTCCTTTCATCTCTTCCACACTCTCTCTCTCTCTCTCTCTCTCTCTCTCTCTATCTATATATATACTATATATATATATATATATATATATATATATATATATATATATATATAAAGATTATTGCTAACATCTCTGTGATCGCCATCATGTCTCAGTTCTAATAGACATTCACCTTCCAAATATCTATTCACGTGATTCAGCGTTAATTTCAATTTCCGAATGTCCCGTTCCCATTTACGTTTCTACAATTGCTTCATCACATTCCAACACTGAGCTATTGTCGTCCAACTAGAAAACATACAAACCATTGCCGCCTCGGTTGTCGGGTCGGGGGTGGGGTCGTACAGGGCCGATGGTGACGAAGAAAATGGTAACCTGAACACTAGGAAAGAACCCCAATGAGACGATCGAGGTCCACACGGAATTTGACGTCTTCCTCCCATTTTCTCCAGGATCAATAATTTGATATGTTTTTTATTCTATTTTTTATTTATTTATTTAGAGTTTGCGTGTCAGAGAGAGATGAGGCCGATATGCTTTCCACGGATGAAAATGGCGTCAGTCTTATTTGGTTTGTTTCGAAACTGGCGACAAGTTTTTCATTTATTGTAGTTGTGAAAAAAAGTGCTGTCAAGAGAAAGAAAAAAGTTGCAAGGAAAAGTACCTTGACAACTATCAATGAATCAGTCTGTCAATCGATCTGTTCATATTTATCACAATCTCTCTCTCTCCCCCCCTCTCTCTCTCTCTCATATAATCGCTTGATAGTTAATCAAAGCGAGATTTTTGTTGGCCCAATGGCATAAAGACGATCCTGAATCAATTTCTAATCCAAATTTCAACTTAATAATAAAACTCTGGCTTCATTCGTACTCAACCCTTGCTAATTTCATAAGGCATGTAAATCTTATAAATAAAATGACTTTACGTGAACTTAATCACCGCAGGAGGTGGCCTTTCGGTACATATGTTTTTTAACAATATACAGATACTACCTTCTGATTACTCGGCAGGAACATCTATTCATAAATAACGAACAGGATATGAGAAATTTTGTTTTGTATATTGCAGGAAAAAGGTCTTTCTAAACTCTTCCAATGAATATCTTTTTTGTATTAGTCTATTGTATGAATAGTTGGTTGGATGGTTGGATTTTATGGCATATCAACCATTATAGGTTATTTAATACCAAATCCTGTTTGTACATATATTTTAAATATATATGATTTGTAAACACATTTTCTTGATAACATTTTGAAACGAGCCTGAGATCATATTTTTGGAACATAGTTGAATGGTTTCAAGTATTTCTATCTAATACAAATATCTATATTTACTATTAATCATTTGTTTGCATAAAATTAAATGGTTTCAAGTATTTCTATCCAATACGAATATTTATATTTACTATTATTTGTTTGCATAAAATTAAATGGTTTCAAGTATTGCTATAGTTATATAGCCGTAATACCAATATAAGCGGAAACATAAATATAATTTACGAACTTCAATGAACGAACGAACACACTTCTTTATAAAAATATATCTCTCACACTTTATTCTCAAAAGGGTTGATGTTTCTGTGGTGTGTGAGAGATGGGTAAAGAGACATATACTCAGAGAAAAGACTTCTTCCCATATCTTCCTCTAGGAGCCAGGGAATGCCAACGTTTGCACCGCCTTGCAAGCTCATCAGAGACGCCTCTGATCGGCTGCGTGTCCCTCACTCGACTGCAGTTCTCTGCACTCTGTCTAAATCTGACCGCGTGGTTCTCATCATATGGTCTCCTTCCGGTTACACACCTGTTGTACCTGCGTGCCCTGATCGTCCTGTCCTGTTTATTAATCACAACGTGACAGCTTGTCAAAGCACACGGGGTCACTAGGAACGAACCGAAAATCCATGGTATATGTTATATAACACAATGTAACAGTAACAATTTAACATCACTCATTTGTTTGCATGCATTTAAATAGACACACATGTGTCAGAGATCAGTTTTTTCAGTAATTTCATTTTTAAATGAGTAAGCAATAATTGAAACCATTTAACTGTGTAGAAACAATACCAATACTAGTGTGCAAACAAATTATTTCTATCTAACACTAATAATTCTATTTAATATTACTCATTCCTATTTCTCACTAATTATTCTATTCAACATTACTACTTTGATAAATGGTTCTAAATATTGACATATATCACTTACAATTCAATCAGACAGTCATTTGTTTACACACAGTTAATTGATGAAACCATTCTATTTTTAACATGATTCATTGATGGGACCCTATCTGGTGCTACCACTCTTGGTCAGAGTTGACCGAGGAGCAATGGCAATGAAGGGGTACTTGGCATTTTCTAAAGCTCCAGCATTACTTATTGGGGTGTCCTCGTGGTGTAATGATTAAAGCGATGAACTTCGGAATTGTAGTAAGCGAGTTCGTACTCCAGTCGCGCTATTACGTTCAATTTCGGGCAAATACCCTTGCAAAAGGTATGAACCCCCTTATCCTCCCAGCTATGGGTTAAATAGTACCACTACTGTTCTTCTAGGAGAATAGCTTTGTCATTAAATAACCTACAAAGGTTGATATGCCATTAAACAAAGAAACCAAACCAAACCAAACCATCAGATTATTTTGTGTCATATCCAGGACCCTCTGTAGAGACGCAGTTGGTGTATTCTACACCCCCAGCTAACTGGGTTTATAATAGAATGGTTCGATTGTTGTTTCTTGAACATCATTCAGTTAGCATTTTTACGGTTTGTTTTCCTTATTTATTGTATCATAAAATCTAATTATTCTCACTGAAGTATATTCTCTCTCTTGTGTGTAACGGACTTCTAGTGTTCCGATTATATTTTCAACGTTCATACCTACTCCGCTATGTGCCTTTTTTAATGTTCCGTAGGGGATGGTAATTTTTGCCGACACTTTGGTCTAGTGGGTAGAGTGTTCGCCAACGATCTAGGAGATCTGGTTCAATCCCAGGTCGAGTCATACCAAAGACTTTAAAAATGGTACTTGATACCTCCTTGCTTAACACTCAGCAATATAAGGTACGTATCGAGGGTAAAGTGGAGCAATCCAGGGAAAGGAGTAGCGCCTTCCCCTACACCTTGGTGTAGTAGCTATTGAAAAGGGAGCCTTCTGGTCGCCCTCGACTAAAGGGAGACAACTTTACTACTTACTCTCATAGAATGCCGAATACTGAGTTTAGAATGCTAAACAATACTAACTCGCAATGCTGTATTTCAGCGTACGAGTATGTCACAAGGCCGTTTTAAGGTGAGTCCAGTCGCAGGGTCGTAGCTCAAATGCGTCCGATAGTCGCAAAAATGCCTCGCACCCCATTGGCTTTCCCCTTTTTGAGGCGCCTCAAGCGCCAGGCGATAAAACTAACCCCTCCGAGGAGGATTTAAGCCTTGGGGACGGCCCACTGAGGTCAGAGGTATATCCAGTGATGAGACTCACTCGACCGAACCGTGACCCACGCACTGGAAAGTCACGCGGAGAAAAGTGTGCCATTTTCACCGAACATGTCTCGTTAGACCTCTTGTTTGACTGATTTATATATCCACCACTTCTCGTCACGTAAACTCCAGGAGCACAATCAATTTCAACACTTGTGTTAGTTGGCGAGAGATCCGTGTTCCAACCATGAGTCGGTATCGGCACATTCTTCTACACAACAGTACCAAACTGGTTTAGGCCAGATCTCATCTGGTATTTGTGCAGGGTGGGCTATTGAAATTTGATCACCTAATCCAAGGAGGAGAAGCTTGACCCAGTGGAGTACGTCCTTAACAATACTAAGTTCATCGATTTCCTACTGGGGCGCCTAAAAGTGCAGAATGCCGAGGAGATCAAGCCTTTTTGTGACGGTAACCTATGTGTCTCAGTTCGTGCGTGCCCCCTTCCAATAAAATGACTCATATTTGTCTTTGTGGGAAGTCGAATAAATTCACACCAAATCTGCTATAATAGTATTGAATTCTTTTTCTGCGAAATTTTCTCTCTCTCACACACCCACACATACATTGTATACTTAGGCTTGAAAATCATTATCTAAACAGCAAATAATAACCATCATTATACACACTAAACCTACCGAATCTCAAAAAAAAATAAAATATATTATCTATTACACTGAATTTAAAACGTTAAACCTCATCGTTAAGAATAACACCCACCAAACTCCCTTAACTCAAACTAATGTAGTGTATAAATTTACATGTCCATTTTGAGAATGTGTCTCGGGAAATAACATAACACCTAATACTTACGTTGGTCATACAACAACGACACTCTCACGTCGCCTTACCTACCACCTCTCCGACATAAGCGTCATAAAACAGCATCTAATGACAAAGCATAACAAAGACACTGATAAGCTTAAATCCTCAGATATAAGAAAGATCCTAATTAACAATATAAAAATCATAGATAAAAATAGCAAAAACCTTTTACAAATCCTCAAGGCAATAAGTATGAAAAATTTAAAAAAAACTATTATAAATAAAAAAAAGCATTCACCCTAAGTATAAAAATACTAAACTTATTCAACCACTCATCCAAACAGAAGGCACCAACCCCATCTATAAGTTATAAAAAAAAACACTCCAAATAAATATGAGGAAAACTCACAGCAAAAAACGATCTAACACAACCCCCGAAAAAGACCGGCGAAATGGTCGAAAGCGCTTGGGCGAATATAGTGAACTTTCTTTACCAACCTCGCCCAGACATAAGAAGACTAGTGAGAAAAATTGAACGTCTTCACTTGAAGATTAGAAAAAACAATAATCTGCGGCATTCAACCAAACATATATATATATATATATATATATGAGACATTGGTATAATGGTTAGAGTGTTCGTTAATAATCTTCAAGCTTTGAAATGTTTAAGGCAAATTGAGTTGGGGTGAAATTACCCCTGACGCACGTTGCAAGACTGAGCAGTGTCGTATGTTCTGGCAATGTTTCCTTCAATACGAGACAGAATGACAGGGTCTCTTGTTCATATATATATATATAGTAAGTAATTTGGCTGAGTGCATTCGAGAACGACCCGAGGGCTCACTTTTCATTAGCTACTACACCAACGTGTGAGGTAGGGTGCTACTCCTTCCCCTGGATTGCTCCACTTACCCTTGATCCGTAACTTATAATGCTGATTGTTAAGCAAGGAGGCATCAGGTACCATTTCTTTTTTTTCTTTTAGGCTTTGGTATGACTCAACCTGGGATTGAACGCCAGTCTCACGGACCATTCGTGGACTTTCAAACCATTATGGGAATATATATATATATATATATATATATATATATATATATATATATATATATATTACGTGCAATCCAAGCGATCACTGAATTCGAACAGTTTAAATCTATTGCATACCTGACAAAATCACCCTCCCTAGAAATAACCAATACTCTTTTTTCTTTTTTAAAAATTTTATTCAGAAAACCATTATATACCTTAAATTCTTCCTACCTTTTGACCATACATAAAGACCTAATATTCTTAAGCCTCCTTGTTTGCGTAAATCGACAATTGCTAACACCTCTGTGATCGACATCATGTCTCGCTTCTGATAGACGTTCACCTTCTAAATATCAATACAAGTTATTCAGCGTTAATTTCAATTTCCGAACGTCCTGCTTCTCTACAATCGCTTCATCACATTCCAACTGTTGTCGTTATATCAAAAAACATACAGGCTATTATAGCCAAGGTCATCAGCCTAGGCGGGGGTGTCGTACAGAGCTGATGGTGAAGGAAAAAATAGCAACCTGAACACTGGGAAAGAACCCCAATGAGATGATCGAGGTCCACACGGAATTATTCTTCCAATAATTTTCCCTGGGTCGATACTTTTTTCCTGCCCCTACAAGTATGGGTCGCGTGGGGAGATAAAAAGGCCGATATTCGTTCCAACGGTGAAAATGGCGTCAGTCTTTTAGGGTCCGTCGCGAAATTGGTGATAACTTTTCAATTTATTGCAGAGAAATTATGAGAAAATCCTGTCGAAAGGAAAATAATCTGGAATTGAGAGAGAGAGAGATACGATCTCAATCATTTTCTGTATCGATCGCTTTTCACTGATCTGATCATATTTATGGCTGTCGTTATTCATTTCTCTTTGGGGATCTTACAATGATGTTATGGTTAACCATCTAGGCTAGCCGACCTTTGACAGCAAGTTCGATTCTTACTCAGTGTCCCCATATTTCCGGCCTTGTAATAAACTAATCTACGTTTAGTAAATACGGTGCAAAGATTTTAATTGCTTTCTCTCTCTCTCTTTCCCTCAATTTCACTTTTTCACTCACCCTCTTATTTTCTCTCTCACTCACTTTCACCCTCTCTTTCGCCTTCTCCGTCTCTCACTCACTTTCTCGCTTTCATCCTTTCATTTTCTCACTCACCTTTTCTCTTTCTCTCACTTTTTCTTTCTTTCGTTCTCTCTTTCTCTCCTTCACTTTCTCTCTCTAACTCACTCTTCCACTCACATCCTCTCTCTTTCAACCACTCTCTCTCTCTCTCTCTTGCACGCGCTTTTTCTCAATCACTCTTTTTCATTCACTTTGTCTTTCCACCCACTATATCTGTCTCTGTCACTTTAACCTTCTCAATTTTTTTTTCACGCTATATCGAAAACTCTCATTGTATTTCTCTCTCTCTCTCCCCGTCTCTCTCTGTAGTTGGAGTGAAAGGATCTTATGAATTACTCCAACCCTTTGTAAAAACTTAATTTTCAAATTATCAACAATAATGTTGACGCATTTGAATGTTAGCAATATCTTTTATTATAACCCCGTGGAGTGTGGAGTTTCCGTTCATTGCCATTACTTAGACCAAAGTGATAGTACCTGTTTGGATCTTATCGATGGGCCTGACATATACATTATTCTCCCTCCAGCTATGGGTAAATAATGGGGCAGACTAGGTTCTTCAGCTTTGGTGAGGCAACTAGTCTAGGAGAAGGAAAACTCTGAATTCAAACCTGTTAAACTCCGCTTAAAAATTGACATTGTGTCGTATACTGCCCTAGCAGAGGGGTTGGGGTATATAAATATATTTATATATCTATGGGCTTGATATATACATTTGAAAATTATTAATACCTGTGTCCAAATTATTTGCTTTAAGAATGATTACGTCAAGCTATAATTATAAATAAATAATTATTAGTTACTTGAAATCAGATAATTGCAAAAGAACCTTGAAAACAAATTATTTGTATTAGATAGGAATACTTGAAACCATATAAATGCGGATTAACAAGTTAAATATGAATAATTTGAAATAATACTAAGTATCAGTTAACTATTAAGATAGTACTAAGATTAGTTACTTAACTTTATTTTATTTACTAAAGATTACCTGTAAATAAATGTAACTACAGTAGCGTCCAAAACTAAGGGACAAAATTTTAAAACCTAATATTTGTTAGAAATAACAAGTGTGAAAAGCTGAAATTTTGACAACTGGTAGTCGTTATCATCCATAACATACTAAAATTTGAATCATTTGCAAAGGATAGAAAAAGAATTATAACAATTATTTATTTATTTTCAAAATAGGATCATCCAAAAGTAAAGGACAAAATTGAGAAAACCAATGTTAACAGTATGCTATATTCAATTTTTTTGATTTCCTCTAAAGAATAAGTCTTACTTAGTCATTTGTAAACGTTGCATCAGCCGGCACCATGACGAAACGCCAAAAACTTGATTACTCTGTGAGACAAGCTATTGTGAAGCTACACAAGGAAAAGCACACCATTAGAGAGATTTCAGAGAGAATGAAACGTTCCAAGAGTGTTATAGGCAGGATTGTTAAATCCTACAATGATACTGGCAAAATAGTTAGTGCTTTTAAAACCGGCAGACCCCGTAAAACTTCGGCAAGAGAAGATCGAATAATGCAGCGTATGTCATTAAAGGACCGTTTTAAGTCTTGCACAGAAATTAAAAGGGTTATGAATAGTACCTCATGTGTTAATGTGTCAAGACAGACTGTTTCTAGACGACTGCAAGTTCGAAGAATAAGAAGAAGAGATTAGAGTTTGCAAACAGGTATGTAATTTGGACATATGAAAATTGGGCAAAAGTATTTTTCTGTGATGAAAGCAAGTTTAATTTATTTGGAAATGATGGAAAAAAAACAATGTAAAGAGATGTATTGGTGAAAGATTAAGTGCAAAATGTACTAAGAAAACTGTCAAGTTTTGGGGCGGAAGCGTCATGGTATTTGGAATGTTTTCTAGCCAAGGGACAATGCCTCTTGTCCGGTTACAAACTCGTGTAAACGCGCAGATCTATAAAAACATTGTTCAAGATCATGTTGTGCCAATCATACAGAATTCAGGTTTCGATAGGGCTACCTTTATGCAAGATAATGCTCCATGTCACAAGGAAAAGGTGGTAATGAGTTACCTTAGCGAGCAAGATTTCGAAATTATGGATAGGCCACCGCAAAGTCCTGTCTTAAATCCAATAGAAAATCTTCGGAATACCTTAGGACTGAAAGTTATGAAAAGAAATCCCACTAACACGGAGGATTTGTGGGTGAAGCCTCAAGAAGAATGGTCTAAAATTAGTATCGAGGATTGTCAAGAACTGATTCGTTCTAGTTGTCGAAGATGTGCAGCTGTCATTGAGAGCAAGGGCTCATTTACTAAATATTGATTGTACATGTATTTTCATTGTTTTTTGGCTGTTTACATTGTTTTTCTCAATTTTTTCCCTTACTTTTGGACGTTCCAAATTTGAAAATAAAAAATAATTGTTATAATTCTTTTTCTATCCATTGAAAATGATTCAAATTTTAGTATATTGTTATGGAGGATAACGACTACCAGTTGACAAAATTTCAGCTTTTCACAGTTGTTATTTCTAATAAATATTAGGTTTTAAAGTTTTGTCCCTTAGTTTTGGACGCTACTGTATATCATCAGTAATAACACGTAACCATATAATTCCTCAAAGATTCCCGTATTAAATAACCCAACAAAGTTTGACGTAAAGCCGTGTATGTATGGTGTTATATATACATTATGTGGAGGTGCCCTTGATGTAATAGTTATCTTCGTAAGAAATGGACACGGCAACACGAGTTCAAATCCTGGATGAGACTGATTGTATTTCACATAACACTAATACCATAGGGAAATGTATGAATCCAATTATTCTCCCTCCAGCTAAGGGTAAGTAGTAGAGCAGACTAGGTTCTTCAGCCTTGGTGAGGCAGCTAGTCTAGGAGAAGGAAAACTTTGAATTCAAACGTGTTAACCTCCGCTAAAAAATTGACCTTGTGTCATATCCTGCCCGAGCTGAGGGGTTGTAAATATGTATCTACATGCGTCTAATATATATATATATATATATATATATATATATATATATATATATATATAATGTGTGGTATTTATTTTTTTTAAAATGACCTGAGAAAAAAATTGTATCAGCAAAAAATCGAAAAGTAATATATATGAGAGTCTCCAAGTAATCAATGTACAATGAATTGATATAATCCGAGGATCATTAGATAAGTTTCCAGGCTTTTTTTCGTATGTGTACTTTTATTGATAGTACACACATGAAACTCTAGCCCCCTTCAAAGTAATCTCCTCCGGCTGCAATGCACTTGTTGTACTGTTCCAACAACTTCTGGAAGGTCCCATTGAAGTCCTCCTGTGTGAGCTTGTCAATGACCTTCGTCACAGCCTCTTTCATCTCCTCAATTGTCTCAACAACAGCCTCTGAGCTTAGGGAATAACCAAAAGTCACAGGGAGTAAGGTCTGGACTATACGGACGGTGAGGCACTGTCTTGATGCCCATCTTAGTCAAATAGTCTGTGACAAGGATGGAGGTGTGGACTGGTGCATTGTCCTGCTGGAAATGCCACTGGCCGGATTTGAAGAGTGCTGACCTCTTCCCAAGGAATCTCTTCCTGAACTCTCTTAAAACCTCAACATAATAACCCTAACCCTTTGGCCAATCAACTATGGTGTATTGACTTCCTTACTCCTCGCACACCTCTCATCATCCGTCACAGACTCCCTGCCTTCCTTGAATCTCTTATGGCACTCAAAAATTATGCTTGATTCATGCAAGATGGTCGAAAAGCAGTCTGAAGCATTCCATACGTTTCTGTGGCATTTTTTCCAAGTTTAAAACACAATTTTATTGCATATCGTTCTTCTAAAGTGTCCCGACGTCCAGATTGCATTTTTGAAATTCACCAGCTGTGACAATCAGGTTTTTGTAGGGTGTATTCCAATTCCTGCTGTAGCTATTCATTTGAACGTGAAATCATAAAAATTGGGCAGTCATCTCATACGATGTATAGCAATACCATACTGAATTCTCAAGGGTCTACGACAGCTTTAAATGCCTGTACAAAAAAAGTCTGGAAACTTATTGAATTCACCACATAACTAATAGATTTACTCTGTGACTCAGATTTTCATGTAGATGATAAAACAATCATTAGGCAAATTATTCTTTACAATATTGTTATAAAAGACCCATTTCAGGCAGGTACTGATGCAGCACGTCTGGCCCTAGTGCTGAAAAAAATCACTCGAAGCCCAGAACCAACATTTTATGTTAGGATTTTAAACACGATAAACCAGCTACCGGAATTTACACCGTGTGCAGCCGAGCACAATATATACATCATATGCTTGCTAGAATATAGAAATTATCATAATGAAGTAGACTTAAAATACTATGCTACTAGTAATCGGTGGATATTTTTCTTGGCATCTGCATGCGTTTCCGGCTAGTTGGTTTATCAACTCTCTCTGTGTTTGAAAGATCCACTGATAGGCCATGACACAACCTATCTTGAAGTTCTTCTGACAGCCGGGGTGGTTGGTTGGAACAAGGTGACTGGGTGTCGGCCACTCAACGACAAGAAAAACTCTCCGTTAACAACTAACAATAATTGAAACACAATACTGTAACATATATATATATTTCGCTTTTTTTGTATTTGAGAGACAGTGAATAGAGGTATTTGGTTGCTGCAGTCTATCTTACTCAATTTTTCGGAGGTTGAGACTTTTGCTGGAGAGACTTTAGTTCTTGGAGAGATTTCTTATCTTATTCTCTTGTTTTCGGTTTGGACATCAGATCTTTTCTCGTATCTAACCCTAAGATATTTATTTTTATTGAGCATTCCCTTGTTAATAAACATTCCCAATTGATTAACAAATCACAGATCATTTCGTATTCTTCTACTACTGATCAGCTAATCAATTGCGCTGATTTACGTTCGTTGGAAGATACATGACGTCTTTTATTCCTCCGAGATACCGGAAGTCACGTGATACGAGCCACTATAGAACACTCTACGTGAATGCAAATAAAACATAGGACATTAGTTTTAAACAAAAAGGCACCATTTCTACTGTAAATGGCAAACCTCTAAAATGGGTGGACAAGATCACATATCTCGGCAGCAGCATCTCATCTACTGAAATTGCTGTCCACATGGTTATCGATCATATAGATGAAATAGAATGGCATTTACTCCAAGCTATAGCTATATTGAAACAAATATATAAATGCATCACATGGCCGCTTACAAAACGCATAGAAAAAAGCTAAATGAACTGCACAACAATGCTCCGTGTTTTGAAAATATCCTGGAAAAAACACCCCACAAAAAAGCTGAACAGCGACTTACCTCCCATCTAAAATACCATCAAAGTAAAAAGAAACAAGGAGGAAGAACTCATAAGCGAAATTCTCTGGTGGAAAACGGTATATGGACATGTTGGTGTTGGCCGACCAACAAAGACTGATTTCTTCTACGCAGGTTGTGCTAGTTGATGATGATGATGATGATATGTGTATACATGTGTGTGTGTGTGTGTGTGTGTGTGTGTATACGTGTGTAAATGTGTATGCGTATATGTGAAGGGATAAATATGTACACGTATACATATCTCTTTATGTACACATATGCGTTTGTGTGTATGTATATGTGGATGCATCATCGGCCTAGTGGGTAGAGTGTTTACCAATGGTCTGGAAGATAAGGGTCTAATCCCAGGTCTGGTCTTGCCAAAGACTTTAAAAATGGTGCTTGATGCTTCCTTGCTTAACACTCAGCATTATAAGGTACATATCAAGGGTAAAGTGGAGCAATCCAGGGAAAAGAGTAGCGCCATCTCCTACACCTCAGTGTAGTAGCTATTGAAAAGGAAGCCTTCAGGTCATCCTCGACTAAGGTCACCAACTTTTCTTTTACTATATGTGTGTGTGTGTGTACACATGGATATACATTTACTTGTATTCATGGATGTATAATAATAATAAATATATATGACTATGGATCAAGGATACATGTGAAAATGTGTGTGTACAAATAGATATC
>CAUZXS010006071.1:0-37500 GCA_963585895.1 Sepioteuthis lessoniana
GCTGCCGTTACTTTCACCTGGTGATGCCAAATAAACTAGTCATGAGGTTATAGTTACGCGAATGCGTATCTCCGATCGTCTTGAGAAGACGTGGCCCTGGTGGTGACTGTGCCCTCTGTAAAAGTACAGATGTAACTAGCAGACACATTAGGTTAATTGCCCGTGCATTTACCAAAACTAGTTAATTTGGTATGTGTGCGATGTGGAACAGTAGTCAGTGGTAGAATTTCGGCTCTGCATTCTGTGGGGGAGATCAAGATATACACTGCTGATGAGACCTAATAAGGTCAAAACAGCTGTCCTATGTTTCCGTATATCACGTTCAGTGCTTGCCGGATTTTCAGGTTATGGAAATTCACTTTATAAAACGTATAGCTACGGACTAATAAAATTCATATTTATTTTTTCCCCAGTGTTCCGAAATGTTGACTTCCGGTGCTCACAGCTGGTAATATAAAAGACGTCTGGAGTTACGAAGTAAGGAATAAAGCAGGTTAAAAACCTCCATCAAGAACCCGGTCAGCTTGTGGAGAGTCAACAGAGTAGAGCGACTGCATCTCAGCAGAACAATAAGACACCCACTTCCAACAAGTGTCCAAGATATGACGCTAAACAATCTGATGATGAAGCTCTAATCCTGGATCTTTGAGGGAAGATGGTGTACCCCTTTAGTGCCATTGCTCCCAGGTCAACTCTGACCCAAAATGGTTGCTCCTGATAGGGTCTTATCAATGTGTCAAATAGAATCTTTTTATATCTAAATTGTGCGTAAACAAGACACGCTAAATTGAATTGTTAGAAATAGAACTGTTTTACCATTTCACTATGTGTAAACAAATGACTGTTTAATTGAATTGTTAGTGATACATAGCAAGACTTGGAACCATTTAAATGTGTGCAAACGATTCAATAATGTTGAATGGAATTATTAGAGTTAAAAAGACAAAATTGAAACTCTTTAACTGTGTGCCTAAATTGAATCATATATATCATATAGCAATACTTGGAGCCATTTGACTGTATGCAAATGAATGAATAGAGTTCAACAGAATAATTACTGCTAAATAGCAATACTTAAAACCACTTCACTATCTGCAAACAAATGATTAATGTTCAATAGAATTATTCATGTTTGATAGAAATACTTGAAATCATTTAACTGCGTACAAAAACAAATGAGCTCAGGCTCGTTTAAAAACGTTATCAACAAAATGTTTTTACAAATCATATATATTTAATATATGTATAAACAGAATTAGTCATTAAATAACCTACAATTGTTGATGTGCTATAAAAGCCAACCAAACCAAATCCTATATATTTAATATATATGTATAAAGAGGATTTGGCATTGAATTACCAACAATGGTTGATATGTCATAAAACCCAAACCATCAAAATCATATATATATATATATATATATATATATATATATATATATATATATATAAAGTGGACTCGGCTTTAGATAACCAACAATGGTTGATATGCTATAAAAGCCAACCAACCTCCATCGAACAAATACGCTTATTCATGTTTTTTAATAAAATATTTGATGACTCTGGACTCAAAGTCCACTTAAAAACTTATTTCATGCAAAAGCACTGTTGATTTAACATTGATTCTGATATAATTGATGAGAAGTCACCTCTTGCTTGACCTCAGGGTTTCAAACTTTGATTTGTAATAAAATTCTTTTTTTTTTTTTCGTGATATTGAAGAGGAGGGGCGTTACAGCAAGCAGTCATCTTTTATTGCCGTCTGAACTTTTGTAATCAAATTAAAAAGAAGAAAGGAATTTCTTTTGGTTTGATATTCCGTTCTGAGTTTTTGATTTCCAAGAATCCCAGCGGTCACTCCACTACCACCCCATCCACAACCCTTCCTCTTGCATTCTCTTTGACTGTCCACCAAAAACACAAACGCTTCTTCTTCTTTATTTGAAGTCATGGGGTTGAATCCTCATCAGTTGGAATCTGACTTGACAATCAAGTTTTTCAATCAACAAATTTAATTAATGTGTAAAATGATTAGAAAACTTTAAAAACCACAATGAAATTCCCAAAGAAAATCTTCCTTGAAAAAAAAAAAAAGATAAAAAATTTTCATCGTTATTCTTTTTTGCAGAAATGTCATTAATATCATCAATCTTGGCAATTCAAGAGAAGGAAGGAAAATTGCATCTACTAACTATTATGAAAACTTCAAGATAGATAAGTTTTGACGATCGAATAATAATAATAATAATAATAATAATAATAAGAAGAAGAAGAAGAAGAAGAAGAAGAAGAAGAAGAAGAATGTAAGTCAAGACACGACTGGGTGGGAAAGGTGATCTACCGGGAATAGTGCAAGAAGTTTAAATTTGACCATGCGAACAAATGGTATATGCACAACCAAGAATCCGTCCTAGAAAATGAGTCGTACAAAACCTTCTGGAATTTTGAGATACAAACGGATCATCTAATCTCAGCCAGACGATCAGACCTAGTGATCTTCAACAAAATGAAAAGAGAACCTGCCGAATATTGGACTTTGCCGTTCCGGCTGACCACAGAATAAAACTGAAAGAAAGTGAAAAGAGAGATAGGTACCTAGACCTTGCAAGAGAACTGAAAAAACTATGGAATATGAAAGTCGCTGTGATACCAATTGTAATTGGCGCACTCGGTACAATCACCAAAAGATTAGTACAAGGTCTGGAGGACTTAGAAATAAAAGGACGAGTGGAGACTATCCAAACTACAGTATTGTTGAGATCGGCCAGAATACTGAGAAGAGTAATGGAGACTTCATAGTGACCAAGTTCACGCTATTATGTTCCCTTTTTGATTAGCACCCTTTGTAAAATATTGAACTCCTTAATCTACTCCTGTTCTTGGTTAAATAGTACTCTACTATTCTACTACAAGATTGGTTTTTGTATTGACTAACCCAAGTCTACCAATAGAGTCCTACTCATAGACTAACTAGTGCTGGCCACTCGGTAAAACTTATATTAATCAGCTGTGTTCGGACACTCGATGTAGGATAGCTGATCAGAATGTATAGCGTGCTGTCACCATGCCATGATGATAATGAAATTGTCTGATTTTAATCTCTCTTACGTTCAAAATGAAATTGATTGATTTTAATGTTATGCCAACTTGTCCTGGGATATTTCATGCCAAGAGGATAGGGAATCGTAGAAACTTTACATTTAGATTTATATTTTGTGTAGATACGAGCACAACAGGTACTACCACTTCGGTTTTATATAGCCGGGATGAAGGAATGAAAAGACCACAACTCATTTCTTTATAAAAAAATATATTTCTCTTCTAAGTATTGCTATATATTAATAACAATTCAATTAAACATCAGTCATTTGTTTACACACAGTTAAATGATTAAACAGTTCTATTTCTAACAATTCAATTTAGCATTTGTCAACAAAGTTAAATGGTTCCAAGTATTGCTCTGTATCACGAACAATTCAATTAAACATCAGTCATTTGTTTACACGCAGTTAAATGATCAAACAGTTCTATTTCTTATCATTAAGGGTTTTCGGACTATTGTCTTCATCTTTATCGTTATTTCCACAACGTTTCGGACGATATGTCCTCTGGCCTTCTTCAGATGTTTGTCGAATTCGGGAACCTTCACGGAACTTCGATGGTGATCACTTGTTCTGATTCCGTTAGCCATAACCGGGTACAATCGTTAAGTATTCCTGTCTTGTTACTCGCCTGCAGTCAGTATTGAACCTGCAACTTCCAGATGATTCTCTCCTTGGAAGCTTAGGGAACCAAAGCCTATAACCGTTACGCTATGTGTCCTGCCAGAGTGAATTTTTGGGACTTATAAACTTAATGTTTTTATTTGAATAGAATTACAACTATTATGTATGATTTTTTACCTGTTCTAATATTCAGATTTTTTTTTTTTTTTGTTCCTGAGGTCGACAAACAACGGAAGAAGGCCTGAGGACATATCGGCCGAAATGTTGAGGAAATAACGATAAAGATGAAGAGAATAGTCCCAAAAATCCTCAATGATAAAAATCATCAAGCTTCGTCTCAGAAATTTAGACAGCTAGTTCTATTTCTTATAATTCAAATTTGCATAAATCATTTGTTTGCACTCAATTTAATTATCAAACAGTTCTATTTGACCCATAGATAGGACCATATCAAGTGCTACCACTCCCAGCTAGAGTAGACCTATGATCAATGGCAATGAAAAAGTACTCTGCATTCTCCGAAGCTCCAGCATTAGTAGAGTCTCATTTTCAGATTGTTTAATGTTATAACAGGACACTCTACAGAGATGCAATCGGTGTATTTAACTGCCACAATGGACTGGGCAGCATGTAAAGAAGGGGAAAATGTCTTGATAGAAATATCAAGAAAGGAGGTCACAACAAAGGATTTGTTGAAAGTTCATCGATTTGCCTAGTTAGTCACAGTAAAAGTTTAACGATATATATATATATATATATATATATATATATATAAGTAAAAAAAAGGATTGTAATCAGACAATATGTAGAAAATTTGATAACAAGGTAATCCAAGTGGAAGGAGAGATTTATTAAGAAGTCGACACTATAGCGTTTCGGTTCTACTCAAACATCATCAGAGGGTGTCCTAGTGGTGTAATGGTTAAAGCGATGGACTGTGGAATCGTAGTTTGCGAGTTCGTACTCCAGTCGCGCGATTACGTTCACTTTCGGGCAAATACCCTTGGGAAAGGTATGAACCCCCTTATCCTCCAAGCTATGGGTTAAATAGCACCACTACTGTTCTTCTAGGAGAATAGCTTTGGCATTAAATAACCCACAAAGGTTGATATGCCATTAAAACAAAGAAATCAAACATCATCATATTAAATATTCACATTGAAATCAAAACATATTAAGTTGGGGGATACTATGTTACATCCAAGTGAGTATCTCTCTCTCTCTCTCTCTCTCTTTCTCTCAATCTACCTCTATCTTTCTCTTTCTCTTTCTCAATCCCTCTCTTTCTATCTATCTTAATATCTCTCTCTCTCTCTCTCTTTTACTATCTATCTCTCCCTTTTTCTCTCTTTATCTATATCTATCTCTTTCTTTCTATCTCTGTCAGTCTTTCTCTCTCTTTCGCTCTCTCTCTATCTCTTTCACTCTCTCTTTCAATGTTTTTCTTTCTCTCCTTTTTCCCTTTCTCTCTTTCTCTTTCACTTTCTATCCATCTCCTTCTTTCTTTCTCTCAATCACTCTCATTTACTCTTTCTCACATTCTCTTTCTCTCAGTCCGTTATTATCAGTATATCTATCTATTAGATCAATATATTTATTAGTTCTAACACACACACACACATACACACACACACACACATATATATATATATATATATATATATACATTTTTTTGATTGAATATAATAGACATTTTTTGTTTACATATTTTTTGTTAATCCTTTCAAATTGCCGAATTGCTCTTATAATATTCGGCGGCAATTGGTTAATAAATCTTCCATGATTAGGTATTTCCGAAGTACTTTCTGCCCAACTTTGGGCCATCATCAGGGGAGGATGTATTACAAAAGTGATGTAACTTTTGTATGTACATTTCTACTTTGTAAGAATGAGCGTTTGTACTGTTGTATTGTGTAGCGTTTACTTTTGGAATTTGTTTCTATAATCTGTTTTCATCAACCAATTCTCGCCGAATATCATAAGATCGATACAGCAATTCGAAAAGATTAAAAAAAGATATGTAGACAAAAGATGTCTATTATGTTCAATGAAATATGTATTAATGAAGAAATGCTGCATATATATATATATATATATATATATATATATATATATATAATGGTCATCGTCGTTGGAAAAGTACTCAAATGCTAATCCAAATCCTGAACGATACTGTTTACATTTCACAAAGCGTTAATACCTGGAAAGCGTTAATACCTGGAAAATAATAGAGCTTTGGTAGGGTGACCGGTCTGGGAAAAGAAAAACTCTGATTTTAAACCTGTTAAACTCCGATAAAAAAATGACCTTGTCTCGCATCCTGCTCGTAAGGAGGACTCTGATTACCACACACTCACACACACACATATTTGAATGTACGCATGTACAATATCCACGAGATATTTACGGGTCCAGTTGGCTGGGGCTGCAGAATATACCGACTGCACCTCTTCAGAGGGGTAAGACCCCCCCCACCAAAAATTGTGTCCTGGATATGGCACTAAACAATCTAACTGTGAGGCTTCAGTAATGCTGGACCTTTTGGAAATGACGAGTACTCCTTTCTTGCCATCACTCCTAGGTCCACTCTGACCCGAAGTGGGAGCACCTGATAGGGTCCTATCTATGGATCAAATAGAACTAAACTGCATATTTATGCTAAACTGAATTGCTTGAAATAGAATTGTGTATATGTATAAAGAGAATTTGGCTTGAATAACCAACAATGGTCGATATGCCATAAAACAAATCCAAACCAAACCAAGATATCTACAAAACTTTGGTTAATATTACACTATGCTAGTTATATGGTATCAAGAATTCCTATCTACGAGGAGCATACGATAAGTTTCCAGACTTTTTCGTATGAGCACTTTTATTGATAGTCAGGCAGCAGTCACATCGATACTGCTATATGGATGCACTACATGGACGCTAACAAAACGGCTGGAGAAGAAACTGGATTGCAATTACACCAGAATGCTGCGTGCAATCCTGAACAAGTCCTGGCAGCAGCACCCCACAAGACACCAACTGTACGGCCACTTGCCCCCTATCACGAAAACTATTCAAGTTAGACGAACCAGACATGCAGGACACTGCCGGAGAAGCAGAGATGAACTCATAAGAGATGTACTCTTATGGATCCCCACACATGGCCGCGCAAAAGCAGGACGACCAGCTCGAACATACATTCAGCAGCTATGTGAGGATACAGGCTGTTGTTCTGAAGACCTACCTAGGGCGATGAACGATAGGGAGGAGTGGCGAGAGAGGGTCAGGGATATCCGTGCTACCAGCGCGATATGATGATGATGATGACACATATGAAACTCTAGTCCCCTTTGAAGTAATCTCCTCCGCCTGCAATGCATTTGTTCTATCGTTCCAACGACTTCTGCAAGGCCCCATGGAAGTCCTCTTGTGTGAAAGTGTCAATGATCTTCGTCACAACCTCTTTCATCTCCTCAATTGTCTCATAACAACAGCCTCTGAGCTTAGGGAATAACCAAAAGTCACAGGGAGCAAGCTCTGGACTATAGAGAGAGTGAAGAACTGTCTTGATGCCCATCTTGGTCAAATAGTCTGTGACAAGGATGGAATTGTGTACTGGTGTATTGTCCTTGTGGAAATACCACTGACTCGATTTGAAGAGTGCTGGCCTCTTCCGACGGAATCTCTCTTCTGAACTCCCTTAAAACCTCAACATAGTAACTCTAGCCCTAAGCCTTTGGCCAATCAACTGTGGTGTATTGACTTCCTTACTCCTCCCACACCTCTCATCATCCCTTACAGACTCCATGCCTTCCTTGAATCTCTTATGCCAATCATCTCATAAGATGTATGGCAATAACATACTGAATGTTCAAGAGTCTACGACAATTTTAAATGCCCATACGAAAAAGTCTGGAAATTTGTCATGCGCCTCGTAATTCTAATAATTTAAACAAAATTACTTGACTTAAAGTATCGATCCCTATTCTATGATAATAGGCATTTTGGAGCACCAAGTTTGATTATTGGTTAGGTTTGGTTTGGTTATGTTTTATGTTTACCATTGCTGAAAGGTCCACTCTGGCTCGGAATAGTAGCACATGGTAGGGCCCTATCTATGGGTTAAATTGAACTAACTGCATACTTATGCTAAACTGAATTGTTTGAATTAGAACTGTTTGACTAAATGGAATAGCTTGAAATAGAAATGTTTTTACAACTAAACTGTACTTACATTTAAACAGTGTGTTTATGCCTAGCTGAATTGTTTGAAATGGAACTGTTTTTTTACATTGAAACTTTACTTAGACTAAACTGAATTGTTTAATATAGAACTGTTTTGACATTTTACTATGTGTAAACAAAACCTGTATTTATACTAAACTGAATTAGTTGAATTAGAACTGTTTGAATAAAATGAATAGCTTGAAATAGAAATCAAACTGTGTACTCATGCTAAACTGAATTGTTTGAAATAAAACTGACAATTTGCATAAAAATGGATTTGGCGTTAAATGACCTACAAAGGTTGACTTGCAACCAACCAACTAAAGATGCTACTCAAAATCCCTCAAAGATCCAATAATGCAGCTGGAGTTAATTTACTTTCTTTTTTTAATGGCATCTCAACTCTTCCTGAGGTATTTAATGCTAAAGCCACTCTTTTTGAAGAACAGCTGTGATACTATTTAATCCATAGCTAGTAAGAAAAAGGATAAATATTTTCTTAACTTTCTCAAGGTTTTTAGTCCGAAAGTGTATATTACAGTGAGAGTGAAGTTCGAATTCACTACGATGTCGCTGTCTAGCTCGTTAACCACTACACTACAGTTGTCCTCCTCAGAGAAATTCAGAGTCAGTACTGGATTAGGCTTTGTGTCACACCTAGGACATCCCCTTAATTTTTTTTTTTTTTTTGTTGGGGGTGGAGCTCGGCGTCATGCCTTCTCTTCGGTAGGTGAAATCAACCTATTTTAAGACCTCACTTCTTTAAAGGAATTTTTAAAATGAAGCAAAAAAGCAAAGAAAAAAAGAATAAGTGTTGAGCTGCCTGAAAAATATGCACGCGCTTACACCGAACTGAATTATTTAGCATAACCCGCACACCCCACTACGTTTAAAGTACACATGCGTCGCGTAGGAACATTTCATCGCTTCTGTCATCTTGATCACACGGTTTCGCGCCCACTTCTCTCGTGAAAAACTTGTAGATCCACACATGTGGATTTATTAATCCAATTTTTTTTTTTTTTTTGCGGGGGGGATTTGTTTTGGTTTCGTTTTTGTTTTTTCTTCTTTTTTTTTTTTTCGCTTTTGTTTTGTTTTGTTTTTTTAATATTTTGTTTTGTTTTTAATTTTTTGTTTTGTTTCGTTTTGAACGTCTTGTCGGCGAAGATCTTATCTTTGTCAAACCTCACCAAAGAGTGACAAGAACGATGACGCCTTGAAAAATAGATTATTAGAATGAGGAACGGAAAGGGAAATATTTTCTTTTTCTTTTACTTTTTTTTTTAAACTAAATGCAAAACGAACAGGGAAGAATCATTGTGGCGCAAATGTAACATACTCATACGCAGATGCATGCAGAAATATATTCAACACAATAAGGACGAGCGGATACAATTCTTTAGAAAAATATACCTCTCACTTTATTTGAAAGGGTTCGAAAGGGTTACTAAAGGTTTTACTGTGTGGGAGGTGAGTTGGAGACTGAACAGAACTGCAACATATTGACCCCCACTCTTATGGCCATAACAGCGTTTCTTTCCCGTTCTCCTGGGCTGCTCAATCGGAGGCCTGGCGGCCCAGCCTCTGCTGAGACATGGTTCTCATTCCAGCATCTTCTCTCCAACTGATTGACTTCCTGTCGCACCTGGTTTATATAATTATTTGTCGTCAATCTGCTTCCAGTGGCGTCACCATTCGCACTCGATTCAACCCGTCGAGAGTCAAGGTTATCCCCCCGATATCTTCGACCGTATGCAATTGTTAATTACACAGGTGCATTTCTCATCTGACAGCTCTGCAGGGTCGGAGGTCAATATGTTACACAAATAAGTATGCAAATAGACTAAAAAATAATAATCTAAAAAGTGCTCAATGCACGGCTAATTAATATTTGTAAGCTTATATAAAGAAATCTATGCAGAGCAAAATCATATTTGTATATATGAATTATAACCTTACAGTCAGCCTTGAACACTCAGGCGAAGGAATTTTCGGCCGCCGCCCGCATAATGCAAAGCTCTTCGAAAGAATTGAGCACTCTGGTAGCCAATAGGGTGTAAAAATGTAAACAAACGGATGCTGCTGCTGTTGTTACATAATACCTTAAAAAATTCCCTTAGCCAAAGTGGTACGCTTGTCGGCTGAGCGGTCTGAGATTAAGTCTAACGTAAAGTCGGACGGGTTTCGATCCCGGCTTCGAGCGTCCTACGTGTCTAGCCACACTGAAGAGTTCTGATAGAACGAAACAGTCTGTCTGTGGATGACTATATATATATATATATGTATTAGACTTGTTCACATAAGTCTGCAGCAACTGCAGTAACATTTGATCAACTGAGAAGGATGTCAACATGAGCCTAGCGAAAGCGATAAATGCTACTGAAAGTTTATCAATTATATGGATTATCTACTCGCTTAAATAAATCAGGATTTCTTCAAAGCTGTGACTGTATCTATACTACCATATGGATGCACCCCATAGACACTAACAAACGGCCTCACGTAAAAGTTTGCTGGGATCTACACAAGAATGCTGCGTGCTGTTTTGAACAAATCCCCACAAAACAACAGCTTTTTGACCACTTGCTTCCTATTTCTCTAAACACCCAAGTAAAACAAACTAGACATGCAGATAACTGCCGGACGATGTTCTCTTGTGTATTCTTGCACATAGATGGCATATAAACCTTTGTAGGGGTGTCCTAGTGGTGTAATGGTTAAAGCGATGGACTGCGGAATCGTAGTACGCGAGTTCGTACTCCAGTCGCGCTATTACATTGACTTTCGGGCAAATACCCTTGGGAGAGGTATGAACTCACTTATCCTCCCAGCTATGGGTTAAATAGTACCACAACTGTTCTTCAAGGAGAATGGCTTTGGCATTAAATAACCTACAAAGGTCGATATGCCATTAAACAAAGAAACCAAACCAAACCAACCTTTGTAGGTTATTCAATGCCAAATCCATTTTTATACCTATAAACAGTTCTATTTCAAACAATTCAGTTTAGCATAAGTCAACAATCAAGTTCTATTTGACCCACAGATATGATCCTCTCATGTGCTACCACTCCGGGCAAGAGTGGACCTGGGAATGATGGCAATGAAGGGGTATTCCGCGTTCACAAAATCTCCAACATTACTGCAGACTCATCATTAGATTGTGTGGTGTCATATGCAGGACACTCGTAGGGAGAGTCTTACACCTCTACAGAGATGCAGTCGGTGTATTCTGCAGCCCTAATCGATTGGCCACGTACCATAGGATATATATATATATATATATATATATATATATATATATATATATGTGTGTGTGTATGAGTATGTTTTTTTTGTGTGTATATATATATATATACATATAGTATTCTTTGGTCCAGTTAAACCGGAGTTGGGAGTAATTCCATCAGGACAAGAAATTATTCATGAATGAATATTTAAATTTTCCTGGTAAAGAGCTCAATGTAACAATAATACAGAGCAATAAATTCTTTAAGAAAAACAACGAAACCGGTCACATAGGATTATAAATTTATTTCCATCCTGTTACGCATTTTTGAAATTTCCAAAATCACGAAAAAAAATTAACAGGACTTCTTTAGATCTTTTTGATATATATGTTGGCATGTATGTACATGTATATTGTTGAAAAGATTAGGCTCTGATACATATCTTAATTATCTAGGGTTTCTTCTTGAAAATCGTTCCTTTCTCAGCTACGGGAATTCTTTGGACACTGAATAACAATATATTGGATTCTGCTTGTCCAAGTTTTGCGGTTGATACTGACCAGAGCTGACCGGACAAAGCTAAAGCTGTTAATCATACTCTATAATTACCTTGTAAATCTGATGGGTTGAAAGATGAGATCCTAAATCAATGTGACTTAATATACCACCTGTTCGATCTGCGGGCGCTATCAATCTTGTCCAACTTATCAATTTTCGACTCTTTTCTTTATTCTTTATGGCCCATTTTCAATTTTTCTAAATTTTTATTTGATTCTTTTAATATTATTATTATTAGAGTTTTTCACATCAGCGTTAGCTGATGGTTTTTCACTGGAGTCTGAGAGACAACAAGTCTCCTATTATTATTATTATTATTATTATTATTATTATTATTCCCTCTTTTTAGAGTTTTTCACACCAACGTTAGCTGGTTTTCCAATGGAGCTGCAGTGACAGCAAGTCTCCCCAAGTCTTCACGACTCCTCTCTCGATTCTGGCCGAACTTAATAATGCTGTAGTTGGAATGGTCTCAGCTTGTCTTCTGATTTTTACGTTCCAAGTACACCAATTATATCTGGTCTCACCGTCACCTTTAAGCTCTATTGATTTTTTTTGGGGGGGAGGGGGTTCAGTTCTTTAGCAAGGTCTAGATATTTATCTTTCTTTTCGCTTAATTTTAATTTTATTCTGAGGCCCATCGGAATGGCAAAGTCCACAATTTGGCTGATTCTCTTTTTTTTTTTTACTATCACTTGATGTGGTCATCCAGCCAAGATTAGGTAATATGTTTGTGACTCAAAAAGATTGTACGTCTCATTCTCTTGGATGGATTCTTGTTTATTTATATACCATTTGATAGTAAGGTCAAATTTCAGTTTTTTGCACGATTCCCAGTGGATCACCTTCCCTACCAAGTCTTATCTGGTACTCTACTCTTTTTGAGTGAATTTACGAGATTCGTTTATTATGTGATTGATCATTTCCACTCTATCACCATATAACATTCATTTGCTATTTTGTTGCATCTTATCAATTTTTGCTATAATATCTTTGGTCCTTATGGCGTTGTTTTTGCTGTTATTTGAGGATTGGTTGGTTGGTTGGTTGGTTGGTTGGTTGTACCATAGCCATATACATGAATATGCGAAATGTACGTGGGATGTTCATAACATATATACATAGAACATAGGAATCTCGAAACACGAAAAACACTTACGACTTCTTTGTTCAGGTACGAAACTTTTTATTACCTTTGAGTTTAAAGGTTCTTCGACATAAGGAGAGAGATACACATTCTTTCTATCCTGGATTTTTCATCTGCCCCCCATCTCGTGCGACACCTGCCCAAGGCCTCTGCAAGCGAGCGAAAGTCAACCCTTCTCGTTCGGTGTCCAGTTCTCAACTCCACTAACTTTTTCAAAATCTCCCCAAATCCTCCACGCGCATCCAGTGCGTGACGTCACCCGCACTCTGTAACCCTGTTTTCCATCTGGGCTATTGTGACATCTCTGAGTGACACGTCCGTTCCGCGCGTGTGCGTAAACACCTATGTTAATGTTGCACCTAAGTAACCCATGCACTGAGCCGAAATGTTCTCAGCCTAACTAAACCCAAAGGTATAAAACGAAATCCCTCGGCCATTATATTACATGGTTGGTTGGGTTTTATGGCATATCAACCTTTGTAGGTTATTTAACGCCAAATCCATTTTTATGTAAATAATCAGTTCTATTTCAAGCAATTCAATTTAGCATGAGTACACAGTTTAATTGTCAAAAACATTTCTATTTCAAGCTATTCAATTTATTCAAACAGTTCTAATTCAGCTAATTCAGTTTAGCATAAGCGCAGAAGTTCTATATTAAACAATTCAGTTTTGTTTGAGTAGAGTTTCAATGTCAAAAACAGTTCCATTTCAAACACTTCACTTTGCAATTAGTTCTATTTAACCCATAGTATCCTGTTAGTTATATTTAACCCATAGATAGGGCGCTATCAGGAGCTACCATTCTGGGCCAGAGTGTACCTGGAAGCAATGGCAATGAAGGGGTACTCCGCATTCCCCAAAGCACAGTCTCAATGTCAAAAACAGTTCAATTACAAATAATTCAGTTTAGCATCAGCACGTAGTTTAAATGTAAGTACAGTTTAATTGTGAAAAATATTTCTATTTCGAGCTATTCCGTTTAGTCAAGCAGTTCTTATTCAGCTAATTCAGTTTAGTATAAGTACTGATTTTGTTTACGCACAGTTAAATGTCAAAACAGTTAAGCAATTCATTTTAGTGTAAATACAATTTCGATGTTAAAAAACAGTTCTATTTCAAATAATTCCGTTTCGCATAAACACGCAGTTTAAATGTAAGTACGTTTTAATAGTCAAAAATATTTCTATTACAAACTATTCAATTTAATCAAACGAGTCACTTTAGCATAAGTATGCCGTTAGTTCTATTTAACCCATAGATTGGGCCCAATCAGGTGCTACCACGCCGAGCCAGAGTGGACCTGGGAGCAATGGCAATGACGGGGTGGTCTGTATTCCCTAAGCCCATCTATCAGACTGTTTAGTGTCATATCCAGGACACTTATCCCTCAGCAGAGGTGCAGTCAGTGTATTCTACAGTCCCAGTCGACTGGACAAGTTATTAGAAGAGATTCAGTCTCTCTCTCTTAAGGTTTCATTTTCTTAGCTATGTCCACGTCTTCTCTTGTGAGATTTTGCTTGATTGCCACTTAAAGTATCCATACAGTTATAATTATCATTATTCAGCATAACTGGTCCTCATGGCGTTGTCATCTATCATATTTACCCAATCCCTCCGATCGGGCGGGATATGACACAAGGTCAATTTTTAAGAGGATTTTAACTGGTTAGAATTCAGAGTTTTCCTTCTCCTAGACTAGTTGCCTAACCAAGGCTGAAGAACCTAGTCTGCCCTACTATTTACCCGTAGCTGGAGGGAGAATAATTGGATTCATACCTTTGCCAAGGGGTTAGTGCTATGTGAAATGCAATCAGTGTCGTCCGGGATTTGAACTCGTGTCGCCGTGTCCATTTCCAACGACGATAACCATTACACCACGGGCACTTCTCTGGCGTTGTCATTTATAGCGTGCTTGTTCTCTGGGAAGATAGCTGATTTCGATCATCATGATATTTTAAGAAAGACGAAAGTATTTTAAAAAAGGCTTGCTCTGTCATTGGGGCTGAGAATATGCTCACTGTATGCCCCGGCTCATTGGCCTAGAGGGTTGAGTGTTTGCCAATGGTCCTGTAGACCGGGGGTTCAGTCCCAGGTCTTGTCATACCAAAGACTTTAAAAATGGTACTCGATACCTCCTAGCTTAAAACTAAGCAATATAAGGTACGTATCAAGTGTAAAGTAGAGAAATCCTGGGAAAGGAGTGGCGCCCTTCCCTAAACCACGATGTAGTAGCTATTGAAAAGGAAGCCTTCTGGTTGCCCTCGAATATGGTCACCAACTTTACAATGCCCCGAAGAGAGTTACGACCCCTACTTCGTTGCGCTTTCTCCTAACTGCACTCAAACTCCCAGTAGTAGTACCTGTTTGTGTACCGTCTATAGACGAATTAGATCAGTTGGAAGATTATTGTTATTTGATAAGAATAATTGATACCATAAAACCGTAAACTATTTGGAATAAGAATCGTTACCGAAAACTAATAGAACTTAGTCAACCAGCTCATTGGCCTAGTGGATAGAGTGTTTGCCAATGATCCGAGAGATCTGGGTTCAATCCCAGGTCGCTTCATACCAAAGCCTTTAAAAATGGTACTTGATACTCCCTTGCATAACACTTGGAAATATAAGGTACGTATGAAGGGTAAAGTGGAACGATCCAGGGAAAGGAGTAGCGCCCTCCCGTACACCTCGGTGTAGCAGATATTGAAAATGGAGCCTACTGGTCGCCCCCGACTACTTTTTATATGAACTCAGCGACCGAATTTCAAATACTGGACTAATCTGTCTTCCTTTCACATACTGCTAATATCTTTAGAAATAGTTTCCAAATCGTAATAATGTTGCATAGTCACAACCGTGATACATATACAACTATACACATATACATGCGGAAACAAAATCTACAATAATGACGAACAAACACACTTCTTTAGAAAAATATACCTCTCTCACTTTATGCGAAAGGGTTGCGAAAGGGTTATGTGTGAGAGGTGAGTTGGCGACTGAAGAAACTGCAACATATTGAACCCCAGTTCCTCTGTCTTTAGCAGCACTTCTTTCTCGTTCTGCTGGGCTGCTCAACCGGAGGTCCTGAAAGCTGGTTCTCACTACAGCACCTTATCCCCAACTAACTGAACTTGTCTGTGGCACCGGGTTATATAATTGTTTGACATCCACCTGCTTCTTGTGGGCGCTACATCAGCACCCAATTCAACCCGTCCACAGTCAAGGTTATGCCCTGATATCTTCGACCGGATGCACCTGTTATTTACACAGGTGTATCTCTTATTTGACAGCTCGGCCGAGGGTCAATATGCAACAATAACCACGCCTCGGAAAATCCACATCGGTTATGATACCGTCTCTGAGCAAAGCTAAAACCTTTGGGAACGCTATGAATCAAAAGATTTTCTCTGTGGCTATGTCAGACTGGACTCCTAAACGCTAGAGTGCCAACTAGTCTGGGAGAAGGAAAACTCAGAATTTAAACCAGTTGTACAACGCTTAAAAGTCTACCTTGTATCACATCCACCTCGTATCGGAGGGATTGGATTAAAACATATTTGAAACTGGCCTCCATGTGAATGCACACAAAACGGAATATATGTGCTATAATCAAACAGGTGACATCTCCACACTAGACGGAACCCCTCTGAAACTAGTAGACAAATTCACTTATCAAGGAAGTAGCGTCTCATCAACCGAAAAGGACATCGACACACGGCCAACGAAAGCATGGACAGCTATCAATAGGCAATTTTCTTGCTCGTTCGAATTGGGCTGAATTTCAATTTTAAAAACGAGCTTGAATAATAGAGTTAATCATAGAAATTAAGATTTATCAGTTTTTGTTTTTTTTTTTTTTCAAAAACTTGACTAATGTTTTAAAAATTATTCCATATTTTGCTTCCGCACCTTATATATATATATATATATATATATATATATATATATATTGGAGAAATGGTAGGTTTTGGTAAATCTAACAAGAAGAGAAAAATAAGTAGAAAATTGGATTAACCAAAGCACTGACAACAGATTTAACAATGATATTTCGTCTTTTTTTTTAAGACTTCATCAGAAATATTGTTAAATTCGTTGTCTGTGTTTTGCTTTATACACTTTTCCTCTTCTCTCTCTCTCTCTCTCTCTCATATATATGATCTCTAACAATTATCAAAAAAAAACTCTGAGTACTTAATGTGTATATCCTTGTGCCAAACACGGCTTCCCTCAAAAATAAATCGGAAAACGTGTTATTTAACGCTTAGCCTTTCCCTAGGGAACATAACTACATAAAAAGTAAAGTTAGAAATTCCTGACGGCCCAGCTAAAAATCCAGGTATGTAACTATCTACAAAAGTCTCTTAAAAACAACTACACAAAAATTGTAGATATGAATATACAAGGAATGCAGCTCCTTAAATTCGTTACATAAACCACCCTATCGGCTGGGGCTGTAGAAAACGCCGACTGCTTCTCTGCAGAGGAGTATCCTCAAACAAGTGTCCGGGATATGACACTAAAAAATCTGATGATGAGGCTCTTGTAATAATGGAGCTTTAGGGAATGCGGAATATTCCTTCATTGCCATAACTCCCAGATCTACTCTGGCCCGGGGTTGTCGGATCTGATAGGGCCCTATCTATAGGTCAAATTGAACTAAACTGTGTACTTATGCTACAGTGAATTGTTTGAGATAGAACTGTTTTTGAGATTTAAATTGCGTACCTGTGCCCACTGAACTGTTTGAAATAGAATTGTTCTTGAATAGAACGAAATTGTATTCTTATGCTAAACCAAATTATTTGAAATAGAACTGTTTTGATATTTAACTGAACTGTTTTGATATTTAACTGAACTGTTTTGACATTTAACTGAACTGTTTTGATATTTAACTGAACTGTTTTGATATTTAACTTAACTGTTTTGACATTTAATTGTTTGTAAAGAAAAACTATACTTATTCTAAACTGAATTCTTTGAAATCTAATTCGGCGTTAAATGATCCAAAACGTGTTGATACGCCCTAAAACAAAACAAACGATCAACCAAACTTCTTGACATAAAATATCCCTTGATGGGTTGACACGGCATTAAAATCAATCATAAATAAATCTAAATAAACCGAAAGTTGTTTTTCTATTGATGAAGACAAAATTACCGAGTTTTGGAGGACGTAAGCTTGACGGCAACGACACAAGAATACTGCGAGCAATATTGAACAAGTCCGGGAGGCAGCTCCCCACAAAGCAGCTGCTGTATAGCCACTTACCCCCATCACGAAAACTATCCCGGTTAGACGAATCAGATATGCAGGACACTGCTGGAGAAGTAGGGACAAACTCATAAGTGACGTACTCCTGTGGACCCCTTCACATGGACGAGCAAAGGCAGGACGACCAGCTAGAACCGAGGTACACCAGCTTTGTGCCGATATAGGATGTAGTCCTGAAGACCTGCTGGAAGCAATGGACGATAGAGAAGGGTGGCAAGAAAGGGTCAGGGATATCCGTGCTGATAGCGCGACATGATGATAATAAATATACCTAACCACTCCCCCATGAACATGATGTAAGACTCGTTCAATTTTTAAGTGGAGTACTGCTGGTTTGATTCAGAGTTTTTTTCTCCTTCTCCTTGACTTGTTGTCTAACACAGGTAACAGAACAGTCTGCCCGGCTGTTAAGCTAAGCATTTTAGAGTTGGTAAGAAACTGACTTGATATCACTTGCTTTCCAGTGAAAGCCGCCAGGGGGCAACTGAGGGGGGGCGGTGAAGAGGGATTTAGAGGATGAAGAAGAGAGAATAATAATAATAACAAGAAGAAGAAGAAGAAGAAGAAGAAGAAGAATACCAATAATAATAACAAGAACACTTCTTCTTCTTCTTCTTCTTCTTCTTCTTATTATTATTATTATTATTATTATTATTATTATTATTATTGAATATGTGCATATATGTGCGTGCATATGTATGTGTGTAAAGCACGCACACACATACACATTCATATCTATATATGTATATAAACACATGTGTGAGCGTGTGTGTATGCGAGTGTGTGTGTGTGTGTGTGTATACTAATATATATGAAAGTATTTTAATTAAGAAAAGAAAAAAAAATGAATTTTATTGTCAGTCTAATTAAAACAATTACAAAACTTAATTATATCTCATATTAGTCATATCGATAACAGTTTGTTGGAACTAGAGGCACAAACATGACACAGATGTAATTAAAAAAATTTTTTTTCATTAGAAAAGAATGAAATAATAACAAAATGAACGACAAACGACAAATAAATAAATAGATGAATAAATAAATAAATAATAATAATAATAATAATGTACTGTGCTTCTCAATTCCTTTATGTGAATCATTGTGTGTGTGTGTGTGTGTGTGTGTGTGTGTGTGTGTGTGTGTGTGTTAATATTTGCCTTTGCGTGTGTCTCTATTTGATGGATGCACGAAGAGACGAATTTGAAATATAAAGTCTGTAGTTTGAGGCGCGGCCCCCACTATGAAACGGCCTCGTGTCATATTCTGACACGGCAAGATGACAGATAAATACCGTCTGTAGTCTGAGGAATACCTGAATTCTGATTGATGAAATTTTATGTTTTGGTCAAGGGAAGGTTCAACTGATGACATGACACAGAAATAAGTAATAAGAAATATATTGAAGGAAAATAATACATACACAAACGATAGCTGGGAAAAACCCCTCCTCAGCTTAACAATCATGAATATTACCGCTCTTGGTAACGACTCACTGAGACAGAACCGAGACTGAGTTTGAGACTGCGTCTGAGACTGCGACTGAGCAGTAGAGAGGTCAGTTGATATATGTCACATGAGGACGAGTCCATCTATAAGGGACACCCCAACATTTTATTTGTAAGATGTCCGACTTGTATTAAGTGCATGAATAAAAAGAAATTCATTTTGAAAAATGACAAACATATATAATGACATCTACATTTATATAGATAGATAGATAGATAGAGAGAGATATAGATAGATATATATACACGTCAGTGTATATCTTTGCAAATTTTCGGACATCTTTCTAATAAATCAGGTCATTGACCTAACGAATAGAGTGTTCGCCAATTATCCGGGAGACCGGCATTTAATCCCAGGTCGAGTCATATAAACGACTCTAAAAATGGTATTTAATGCCGCCTTACTTAGCATTCCCGACTATAAGGTACAGATCAAGGGTAAAGTGGAGCATCCAGGGAATGGAGTAGCGCTCTCCCCTACACGTCGGTATAATAGCTATGGAAACAGGAGCCTTAGGGTCACCCACCACTAATGTCGCCAACTTTACTTACTTATAAACTTCAACGATTAGAATTTAGGAATTATATTAAAATAGTGGAAATAAATCCGACGGAAGAAAATTTTAAAAAAATATTTCGGTAAGATGTAAGGACAAAGTGAAGAAAAACAAATGGAAAGAAAAAAAGAAAGAAAAAGTAACGAAATTTAAAAAAAAAGAAAACATATTTACAAAGAAGAAATAAAATGTTTCAGCGGAAAATTGGTTTGAATTATAATAAGCAACGTTGCTTTGAAAGAGAACTGTCTTTGACATTGAAACTGTACTTATGCTAAACTGAATTGTTTGAATTAGAACTGTTTGGCTAAACTGAATAGCTTTAAATAGAAATGTCTTTGCCAATTAAACTATGTACTTATGCTAAACTGAATTGTTTAAAATAAAAGTGTTTATTTGTATAAAAACGTTGAGTCGCAGGCTGCGCTTAGGAGTATGTAGTCAGTCTGATGTAAGATTTGGCGGGTTTCGATCCTGGGTGGAGGGTTTCACGTGTCTAGCCACACTGAAGAGTTGTGATACAACGAAACAGTCTGTTTGTGGATGACTATATATATATATATATATAAATCGGTGTTCTTCAATCCAGTAAATCCGGAATAAGGAACAATTCAATCAGGACAGATAAAATATTGAAATATTCCTGGTAAAAAAACTTAATGTAAATAAAATCCACTGAGGAAATATTTTTCAAGAGAAAAACCCAATATTCGGTCACGTTAGGATAATAAATTTATTTCCATCCTGTTAAGAGCATTGTTATGAATCAAATACTCTAAAATAAATTTTAACAGGACTTCATCATATCCAACTTTGATGGTAGAGGTAATTTATGTCTAAAAGAAAAGATACAAATTATGTTAAACCCTGATCTCTATATCCTATTAAATCAGAGATGTGATTTAATAGCTAAATGCAGGCCTATTAATAAATTTAGACTATAGTAAAAGATGTTGTACATAGTCAAAGTTAATATTTAACTATAATTTATTAAACTAGTATAAATATTTTAACTTAGATAAATAAGCCTTACCATTACTAGAATGGGTGTTTTAGTACTTTTCAAAGAAAAAAAGATAATAAACTATATCTAAAATTAATGATTTTGTTATGAATGTTTGAAATTTTGATATGTATTACTGTGACTGTTATTTTGTCTTCGTCTTAATCTGAAACAGGAAGTGACCGAAAGGAACCTTACATGCCATAAGGCTAGTGCATTGGTAAAATGGTCTTCCTTCCCCGCTTCTGTCCTCTCTCTTTCTCTCTCTCTCTCCGGTCTGGTTGTATTATATTTTCCTGTTGGATCTGATGAAGTCCTGTTAAATTTCTTTTGGTGTTTTGATTCATATCCATGCTCTTATTAGGATGGAAATAAATTTATTATCCTAATGTGACCGAATATTGGGTTTTTTTCCTGAGAAAAAAAATATGTATATATATATAGTGAGAGAGAGAGAGAGATTGACGGAAAGAGAAAGAGAGAAAGAAATTGATGAATTGACAGATCGATGAATAATAGTACACACACACAAATACTGGTATATATTATTTCATTGTAATGTATAATTTAGAGCGCTATTACAATGCGAACGGAGGTGTCCGTGGTGTAATGGTTATCATCGTAGGAAATGAACACGGCGACACGAGTTCAAATCCTGGACGAGACCAATTGCATTTCACATAGCACTAATACTCTTGGGAAATGTATGAATCCAATTATTCTCCCTCCAGCTATGGGTAAATAGTAGGACAGACTGAGTTCTTCAGCTTTGGTAAGGCAACTAGTCTAGAAGAAGGAAAACTCTGAATTCAAACCTGTTAAACTCCGCTTAAAAATCGACCTTGTGTCATATCCTGCCCGAGCGGAGGGGTTGGTAAATAGGATTACAATGCGAAATAACAATTATTTAAGTGTGATTAATTTCAAAGCAAAAACTTCATTGTCAGAGACTTTTTTTAAAATGAACACAGTGTTGGGTGTTCAAATTTTTTGGACGTTGTAAACATGGCGTCACGTGGGCTGTTAGAACGCCACGTTGGGTGTTATAACCATACTGCCACGTGGGGTGTTTAAACGCCATGTGTAATAGACATGACTTGAGTTGTTCATTTAAAAGAAAATTCTCTGACTATGAAGAGTTCCTTTCAAATTGATTTGACTTAATTATTACTTTGCATTGCAATAGCCCTTTAAATTAATACATTTCAATGAAATAAAATAATTTGTGCAAAGCTTCAAGCAAATTACAAAATACTTTTACAGATATATATATATGTATATACAGAGAGAGATAGAGAGAGAGAGAGAGACAGACAGACAGATAAATTGATCGATAGATACGTAGATAACTGTATTCACGCATTAACACACATACACACACATATGTATATATGACTTTAGGCTAGTCATATATATATATATATATATATATATATTAGAATATGACAATATTGGAACATCAAAATAACAAGAAAAAGACACTGATTCTCGAGGCACTACATATTAGGAACATAAAACCCAAACATAATAGAATTAATTCTTAAACCAGTGATAATGTACTTAAATGTCTTTAACTACTGACGCTATTTATAGAAACAAATTCGAAAAATAAACGCTACACAATACAACAGTACAAACGCTCATTCTTACAAAGTAGTATTGTACATACAAAAGTTACATCACTTTTGTAATACACCCTCCCCTAATCATGGCCCAAAGTTGGGCAGAAAGTACTTGGGAAATAATTAATTATGGAAGGTTTATCAACCAATTCCCGCCGAATATCATGAGATCAATACGGCATTTCGAAAGGATTAACAAAAAGACATGTAAACAAAAATGTTTATTATGTTCAGTAAATTTATATATATATATATATATATATATATATATATATATATTTGGCTGAACATATTAGACAAATGATGTTTTCTTTTTGTTTTTACATTAAAAGAATATATATATATATATATATATATATATATATATATGTTCTTTTTATGTAAAAGTAAAAAGAAAGATCATTTTTTGGGTGTCATTATAAATTTATTTCTGGTTGTAAAACCATCATCTTATGTAGAAAGAAAATTTTTATTTTATTTTATTTTATTCTGATGTTGCTCCCGGCAAGAATGGGATTTGAAAAAATGTTCTTTTTTTTATAATTTTTTTTTTAATTAAAATAACTTATTAAATATACTTTATCAAATTTTTTAATCACAAAATAATTTTAAACGTTGGAGATATTATATCTATAATAAATTTTCATTTATACAATGTTTATACAATCCTAATAAAAAAAACAAAAAGAAAACATTACCCCTAATTTGAATACTACTGAAAATTTAAAAAAAATAATTTCGGAAAAAGGAAATAGTGAGATGCGACTTATTTAAATTTGTAGACAAAATTTGCATTTATACTTTCGTTGTAACTATTATATTTTATTAATATTAGATAATATAATTTTTGTTATCAGGAAATAATAATTCAATGTAGATATTAATTTGCAAAATTCTATTTCTAATTATAAAAATTATCGTCAAAATTCATGTTATTTATATTAAGAAGAAATTAATATATAAGCCAATTGTAATAAACAAAGAATTAATATATAATTCACATATTGAATGTTAAGTAGTTGTAATAAATAAAGAATTAATCTGTATTAGATATTATCTAACTTATTCATATTAATAATTATTTGTCACATTAATAAAATACCTATTACATATTGACTTTTGTCAAGATAGATAAGAAAACACTGGGACATATATATATATATATATATATATATATATATATATATATATATATATGAAAATGTTGGGAGATGAAAAAACATAAGATTTCCTTAAGAAGATGACTTTATTTAGACAATATTTGCTCACGTTAAAGGTCGTGTTTTTTAAACCTTCTTAGTGCATGAGTGATATATAAATATATATATATATATATATATATATATATATATATATATATCACTTATGCACTAAGAAGCTCTGAAAACACACCCTATAACGTGGGCAAATATTGTCTGAATAAAGTCATCTTCTGAACCTTGTTTTTTTTATCTCACAACATTTTCATATATGTAAATATATACATATATATAGAGAGAGAGAGAAGTAGGGAAATAGATAGATAGATAGATAGATAGATAGATCATTTACCTGGGGACTCATTACTATCCACCGGAAAGAGAATATTTTAGAAACATATCTATATATATATATATATTAATGATAATAAATGAATATATATTAGATAGATATATATTTAATCCATGGAAGATGTAATATATATAATAGCTCTATCGTAGATATTGAGCACTCTCCATACTATGTTGCACTTGTTTCGACACATAACCACAAAGTGATTACTGACGCCCAACACTCCTATAATATATATATATATATATATATATATATATATATATATATATATATATTTCTAAAATACTCTCTTTCCCTTTAATATCAATGTATATATATATATATATATACGTCTTCATTCCTAGAAGCCGAAGGTATAGAGAAACAGAAAGAAATTGACTTGATAATTCACAGGTGATAGGATAAAAGATATATCGGTAGAGTAAAAGAACGGCTGATGTGGAACGTCATGCGAAATACAATATTCATTCATGATCCCAACAAGCGGAAGTTGCATCGATTATATATATTCCTGCTGAGATCAAAATTAACAGACATTCTCTTTGCTGCATGCCATGAATACCAAAACTCATATATATATATATATATATAAAACATTTATAAAATGCTTACAGTGGCAAAACAGGTGTCTTATCTTTCATTTATATTACCTCGTGATTCTAAAGTGGGTTTATACATGGTCGTCGCCACGTACAAGAATAGAGTAGACCCCCTGTCGTAATGGCTAACTTGTAGGACTGTTGTCTATAAGTAAGCGAGTTCAAGCCCCAGTTGTGCTATTACATTCACTTTCGGCCTCATACCTTTTCGAAAGGTAGGATCAACGTCATTTTTCTCAGTTATGGGTTAAATAAAGTCTCTACTGTCTTTCTACATGGATAGCTTTGGCATTAAATATTCCACGAAGGTTGATATATCAATACACAAAGAAACTAACCAAATCAACAGCTATTATAAATGCTAATACATTCGCTTTTAGGCAAGCACCATCAAGTAAGGTATGAATCCCCATATATCATCCGGCTATGGGCTAAATAGAACTACTACGCTTCTTTCACAAGAATGATTTTGGCGTTAGACAATCTATGATGGCTGATCTGCTGTAAAATAAAACTTTAAAAAACATATAAAATTACCCTGAACGTTTAGTAGCCTGAGACTGCTGACGCGATCGTAAAAAGCCTATTTGGTGATATGGCAGAAGATGTTGAACATTCCTGAAATTAAGGGAGAATTTTTCCCTTGTTTTACAGATTGCAGACTGTGTTAGCTTTGTGTAAAAAAAAAAGAATATTCTAAAAATAAACCTTTTTTTTTTTTTTACTTTGTTACAGATGGAAGTTGAGCAGCAGTCTGGCAAAATGGCAAAACTATAAATGATTCCTATTTGAATATACAACGTATTCAAAGATCAAAATAACACCATTGGATAGGGCAAGTTTTCAGCTACAAAATGCTGTTTTATCACATAGTAATCACCAAATAGATATTAATTCAGCGATAATAAGAAAAGATGTAATGCAAGGTTAATTTTCGAATAAAGCTAAAATGAATTCAATGTTTTCTTTCTCCAAGATTGGTTGCCTTACCAAAAAAAAAAAAGAACTCAGTGTACCAGATTATTAACTCATTACTGGTAAAACTTAATATATGTGCTTTAATCAAACAGGCAACATTTCCACACTAGACGGAACCTCTCTGAAACTGGTAGACAAATTCACCTACCTAGGCCCTGTCTCATCAACCAGCGTCTCATCAACCAAAAAAACACACGACTAACGAAGGCATGGACCACTATCGATAGTCTATCGATCATATTGAAATCAGACCTGACCGATAAAATGAAACGCAGTTTCTTCCAGGCAGTGGTCATGTAGATACTGTTGTATGGATGCACTACTTGGACGTTAACAAAACGGCTGGAGAAGAAGTTAGACGGCAATTATACAAGAATGTTGCAAGCAATATTGAACAAGTCCTGGCGGCAACACCCCACAAGGCACCAACTATACGGCCACCTGCCTTCCATCACGAAAACTATCCAAGTTAGACGAACCAGACATGCAGGACACTGCCGGAGAAGAAGAGACAAGCTCATAAGTGATGTACTCCTATGGACCCCCACATATGGCCGAGCAAAAGCAGGACGACCAGCTCGAACATACATACAGCAGCTATGTGAGGATACGAGATGTAGTCCTGAAAACCATCCAGAGGTGATGAACGATAGGGAGAAGTGGCGAGAGAGGGTCAGGGATATCCGTGCTAGCGGCACGACATGATGATGATGATGACTAGTGAGAGAACAGAAATGTTCAATTCTCTTCCAAGGACATTAACATGATGTTAGATACAGACTGCTTCTTCCAGATTTTGAACTTGAGTTGCCAACTTCATTTCCAGCACCAATAACCGTTACGCTAAGCTAAGCGCGCCTCCGTAAAAACAATGAGAATCAGGAGAAAGGCAAAAAGTGGTTTGGCGGTGGTCAGGATTTTTATATGGAAATCGGAAAAGAAATGAAGGAAAGAAGAAAGAGGAGAATGTAGAAGAAAAGAAGGATAAGATTATAAGAGGGAAGACATAAAAGAAAAAAAGAAAAAGAAAAAGTAGAGGTGAAAGGAAAAGTGAAGTGTGAAAAGGAAGATAAGAAAAGAGGAAATAATGAAAATGGCGAGAATGAAAGAAGAAGAAGAAGAAGAAGAAGAAGAAGAAGAAGAAGAAGAAGAAGAAGAAGAAGAAGAAGAAAATCGGCGATATTAGAAAAGAAGAGAAAATGAGGAGGATGAATAGTAGAAGAAGAAGAAGAAGAAGAAGAAGAAGAAGAAGAAGAAGAAGAAGAAGAAGAAGAAGAAGAAGATCGGCGATATTAGAAAAGAAGAGAAAATGAGGAGGATGAATAATAGAAGAAGAAGAAGAAGAAGAAGAAGAAGAAGAAGAAGAAGAAGAAGAAGAAGAAGAAGAAGAAGATCGGCGATATTAGAAAAGAAGAGAAAATGAGGAGGATGAATAGTAGAAGAAGAAGAAGAAGAAGAAGAAGAAGAAGAAGAAGAAGAAGAAGAGTGGTGGCATGAACGAAATAAATAAGACCAATTGATGTAAGCGAAGGAAAAAGTTTAAGTCAACCAAAGAGAGAAATACAAAACAAAAGAAACCAAAAGAAGAGGAAGAAATTAAAGACGGTTGAGTTTGCCAAAAAATTAGCTGTTAAAAACAAATATATATATATATATACAAGGATTTATTTCATCCATAAGATCTAAATGGCCCTGTTATTTTTTTTTTTTTTGTGTATGTGTTTTTGATTTATATCAAAACCCATAACAGGATGGAAATAAATCTATAATCCTAATGTAACCGGTTTTTGTTTTTTCTAAGCTACAAGTACAAATAATGTTCGACACTAAGTAGAGCAAAATAGTTACAAAAATTATTTCGTTAGTCAGGAACTAACCTACTACAGTTTCGCCTAAGCAGCTCATCAGGGTACCTAATCCTGGGTAATCAGGGTACCTTGATGAGCCGCTTAGGCGAAACTGTAGTAGGTTAGTTCCTGACTCACGAAATAATTTTTGTAACTATATATATTCGTTTGCGTGCGTGCGTGCGTGCGTGCGTGCGTGAGAGAGACAGAGAGACAGAGAGAGAGAAAGAGAAAAAGAGAGATTTTAATGGCATATCAACTCGTCTTTTGTTACAGTCGGACATCTCATTCATTGAACGTTCATATTAATATTTCTTTGTGATGTTGTTTTCAAGAAGATTTTTTTTGCATACATTTATGTGATAATAACCCTCTAACATATCTATTCAACCCACAGATCGGACCTTAACAGGTACCTTCAATCTGGGTGAGAGTGGACCCGGGAGGATAGCAACAAAAATGTACTTTAAACACCTCAGAACTTCAGGGCTGGAGCCTCACCAACAGATGCTGTTTAGTGTCATAGCCAGGACACACTTATTTGTTGTGGACCTCAAAGCCATACAGTTAGGATATATATATATATATATATATATATATATATATATATATATATATATATATTATAAGAGTGTTGGTGGTTAGTAAATCACTTTGTGTTTATATGTCGAAAAGGTGCAATATAATATGGAGAGTGCTCAATATCTAGATAGAGCTATTACATAATAATGATAATGAATAAATGTATATTATATATATATATATATATATATATATATATTTAATCTATGGAAAATATTCTGCAACCTTAGGTTTCATGAAGTTTATAAAACAACATTCATCAGGCAGTTAAGAAGATGGAATCCACACAGTTAGAATATATATATATATATATATATATATATATATATATATATATATATATATAACATACCAAGAGTATGTATTCATTTTTATATGATAATTGATATGTTAATATTATATTATATAATTGAATACATTCTTAAAATATTTTCATTTTTCTATATTTTTTACACTTACATGTCGTTGGATGTATTTCTATGTTCCGTATATATATATATATATTTACCAACCCCTCCGCTCGGGCAGGATATGACACAAGGTCAATTTTTAAGCGGAGTTTTACAGGTTTGAATTCAGAGTTTTCCTTCTCCTAGACTAGTTGCCCTCATCAAGGCTGAAGAACCTACTTATTACCTATATTTACATATTCTTATATTATTTATACTTACATGTCGTTGAATTCATTTCTATGTTCCGTAAAATATATATTTGCTTTTATTCACAGACAGATGCACGCGCACACATATATATATATACTTTTATTCACAGACAGACACACACAAACACACATATATATATATATATATATATATAAATGTAAGTAAAGTAGGCGACCATAGTCGAGGGTGACCCGAAGGCTCCCTTTTCGATAGCTTACTACACCAAGGTGTAGGGGAGGGCGCTACTCCTTTCCCTGGATTGCTCCACTTTACCCTTGATCCGTACCTTATATTGCTGAGTGTTAAGCAAGGAGGCATCAAGTACCATTTTTTGAGTCTTTGGTATGACTCGACCTGGGATTGAACCCAGGTCTCCCGGGCGATTGGCGAACACTCTAACCGCTAGGCCAATGTCCGGTTTATATATATATATATTCGTGTATATTTACTGACAGACACACAAACATACATATTTTACCAAGCAATTAATTCTAATCAGTCAATATGTAAAATTCACATTTACACTTACCTAGTCGGTATGGGATACAGAATACACCGACTGTGTCTCTGACCTGGAGTGGTAGCAAATGATATTAAACTCTGTACTTTTGCTAAACTGAATTACTTGAAATAGAACTGTTTTGACATTTAACTGTGCCTTAACAAAAATCTGTATTCATGCTAAACTGAATTGTTTGAAATAGAACTGTTTATATGTACAAAAATGGATTTGGCATTAAATAACCTACAATGGTTGACGTGCCATAAAACCAAACCAAACCAAACCAAACATACAATTTAAAAAAAAAAAATGACTTAATTCAGCGCAAAATGACCAGAAAAGGGTTGATACGCCGTAAAACCAACCAATCAACCAACCAATATATTTACACGTACCTATACATATATATATATATATATATATATATATATATATAAACACATTTATCAATTCCTGATTCAAAACAGACAAAGCAGGTGAAAATTAGGATGTGGTTGCACGTTCTTGTTCTACATAAATAGTTTCAATCACATCAAAACGTTTATTAGTAATACAGAATATATATATATATATATATATATATTGAACTTGGTTCGCTACAAACACACAAAGTGAATTAGAGACAACCAACACTCTTATATATATATATATATATATATATATATATATATATATATATATACTGTACATCTGATGGGTTAAATTCTATTTACCAAAATATATTGTAGGTCTTCAGTAAATGAGATGTATTTTGTCAAAGTTCGCAATAAGGAACCCCGTTTACAGTTGTATATTTTTCAAAGAAATCAATAATGATAGATCTTGTCATGTTCCAGATATTTGTCAGCATGACCATCTTTACTGACCATTGCTTCCGGATGTTTTCTTTACCAGAGATTCACTGACTTTTCCACTCCATGAACTGTCTTTTCGACTAAGGCTTATCGTCGTAAACTCAAGTTTGGCCCCTTTGCAAATATTTTGTTTTACTAAAACATGTTTTTGTGTACTCATCAGATATTCTTCTGTAAAATTAACATGGTTTGCACATTTCAGCGCCCCAAAATTTGATAACAGACTTCTGTTCAAGATCAGAATATTGCGTTTGTTTTTCCACCAATCGGATGGCCTTAAAATAAATATTTCCGCGAAATTTGAATAATTTCTGCCATAAACCAGTTCCAAAGAAAGCAGAATTTTCATTTATGGAAGAAAAAAAGAGATCCTGAAAAAATTATTTTACTTCTTTTAGAAAAACACTTTTAATTACTAAAGACTACAGTCAACCAGTACGCACAGCGTTCAGCTTTTGGTTTCCTTGAACCTAATATTTGATTTAATTCTATTTTATTCAGTGGATGTTGTTGAATTCATTATTTATTGATATGGATCTTAACTGGTAATATTAACGAAAATAACTTGATACGTGATCATATACTTTGGGAAACATGTATCTACCTAAAAAAAAGTTGATTGCTATCAATATATATATATATATATATATATATAGTATTATTCGGTCCAATTAAACCGGAGTTGGGAGTAATTCTATCAGGAAAAAAAAACATTCAACAGTGAACATTTAAATTTTCCTGGTAAAGAGCTCAATGTAACAGACATTACAGAGCAATAATTTCTTTAAGAAAAAAACAAAACCGGTCACATTAGGATTATAAATTTATTTCCATCCTGTTATGTTTTTGATATAAATCAAAAACAGGAAAAAAATTAACAGGATTTCTTCCGATCTTATGGATAAAATAATTCAGAATAGACACAGAAAAGAAGGATGGGAGGGGATAGAAGAGGGTGGAAGAGTTTTCTCCTCATTTAGCCCACTTCCGTTTTTTTTTCTATTGCCGGTTGGAATTATAGTAAATTAGCTTTTATTTTCATTTTTATTTTTTAAAGTTCTTATAACTTTTCGACTTATATATATATATATATAGAGAGAGAGAGAGAGAGAAAGAAACTAATGATATATATAGAGAAACTAAACCAAACTAATATATATCTATGAGTTGAATAGTGTCATTACTGTTCTTATACAGGCATAGCATTGAATAACCCATGAAAGTTGATTTGTCATTAAATGCCATGTATATTTTCTTTTTTCTATAAGAAACTCCTTTTCATTTCAACTCATCAGACCATCATCCTACCCCACCCCCCGAAAGTAAAGCCGTTTTACCCTTCGAAGGTTTCCAGGCAAATCAAATATAAATGAAAATCTACTCGACTTATATCAACAGCCATGTTACTTTTTAAATACTTTTTTTTTCTTTTTTAAAGGCATCAAAGTAAGGATGTGTCATTTTCTAAATGTTTCAGCAATGTGGTCGTTAACCACACTCACCTAGTTTAAAGTTAAATACATAATTATATCAACAGCCATGTTACTTCTTAAATATAGTAATGACACAATTGAACTCATAGATATATATTAGTTTTGTTTAGTTTCTCTATTTAATGGCATATCAAACTTAGTGAGTTATTTTAAGCCTAAGCCGGCCTTGTAGAAGTACAGCAGTCATACTGTTTAATTCATTCTTGGTGGGTAATAGTTGATTTACTAAAGATTTTTTGGGGGGAGGAGTGGGGGTTGTGACAGTGGGTTTGTTGATTGGCTTTGTTGTTGTCTTTGCTTCCATCGAAAAAGTTGACAGGTCTTTGAAAATGTTTATAGATCGACTTCAATTGATCTCAGTCATGTAAATAATTGACTTAGTGTAACATATTGACCTTCGACCCAGCCGTCAATCAAGGAACAGATGCATCCGGTCGAAGATATCAGGGTATAACCTTGACTGTAGATGGGTTGAATTGGGTGCTGATGCGACGCTCACAGGAAGCAGGTGGCTGCAAACAATGATAATACCCGGTGCAACAGGAAGTTCAGTTAGTTTAGAGTCAGTCAAGTTGGAGATAAGATGCTGTAGAGAGAACCAGCACCCAGCAGAGGGCTATGGGCCCTCAGGACCCCCGATTGAGCAGCCCAGCGGAACGAGAAAGAAGTGCTGCTAAAGACAAAGGAACTGGGGTTCAATATATTGTAGTTTGTTCAGTCTCCAAATCACCTCTTACACATAATCCTTTCGCAACCCTTTCGCAACCATTTCAAATAAAGTGTGAGAGGTATATTTTTCTAAAGAACTGTGTTCGTTCGTCATTATTGTTGATTTTGTTTCCGCATGTATATGTGTATGGTTGTATATGTATTACGGCTATGCAACATTAGACCAAAATTATTTTTCTATTTTTGTGAATCCATAAGTTTTGGAATAAAAGTAACAGCTGAAAAAATAAATCAAGCCATAACATTTCACAGATGGTAGATACAGAGAAACAGTAGACCACTTTTTAGTGTATCAGACACCAATTATATTTAGTGTATCAGACACCAATTGGAGTTACCAACTGGAGTTACCAATTACTCAAATTGCAATTGTAGCAATGCTAGTGTGAAAATGAATTGGTTCTGGCTCATTTAGGGAGAAAATTACCGAAAAACTAGTCCATTACATGTTACCAATGTCTATTTAAACGTAATCAAACAAATGACTGTTGTTAAATTGTAGCTGTTATATAGCAATGCTTGAAACCATTTAACTGTGTGCTAGAGAAGTAAGCTGGGGTTTGTTTAAAAAATGTTATCACCAAAATGTGTTTACAAATCATATATATTTGATATATTTGTAATAAAGAGGTTTTGCCATTAGATAGCCAACAATGGTTGATAAGCCATAAAACCAGACCAAACCAAACAAAATCATATATATTTAATGAATATGTGTGCACAGGATTTGGTATTAAATAACCTACATGAGTTGATATGCCATAAAACTCAACCAAACCAAATCTTATATATTTAGTATATATGAATGAGAAGGATTTGGTATTAAATAACCAACAATGGTTTTCAGTAATAAAACCCAACCCAACCAAACCAAATCTTATATATTTAATATTTATGTATAAAGAGGATTTGGGATTAAATAACCTAAAATGGTTGATATGACATAAAACCCAACTATCCCAAACCCTATATATTTTATATATACATATAAATATGATTTTGCATTGAATTACTAACAAGGGTTGATATGCCATAAAATCAAACAAAACCAAATCCTATATATTTAATATACATGTATAAACAGGATTTGGCATGAAATGACCTACAAGGGTTTATATGCCATAAAACCCAACCAAACCAAGTCCTAAAAAATTAATATATAAGTATAAAGAGGATTTGGTATTAAATAACCTACAATGGTTGATATGCCATAAAATCAAACAAAACCAAATCCTATATATTTAATATACATGTATAAACAGGATTTGGCATGAAATGACCAACAAGGGTTTATATGCCATAAAACCCAACCAAACCAAGTCCTAAAAAATTAATATATAAGTATAAAGAGGATTTGGTATTAAATAACCTACAATGGTTGATATGCCATAAAACTTAACCAAACCAAATGAAATAAAAATTAGTGCACTTCAACGTTTTAAGCTTTTTCAAACAGGTTGACTTTTGTTTTAAAGAAAGTAATCAGAGTTACTTGGCGATATCCATCTCTCCCTTAACCCGTTGGGTCCTCGGAGTTCCTTACATAATAATTTCTCTTCTCAAATTTGATTTCCTACGCAGGTGGATGGCCTTTTTCCTGACCTCTGAGATTATCTACTGGTAAAGGATAATCCTGGTTTCATAAAAGATAACCCTAGCAAATTAGATTGAATTATCTAAATTAATAGTATAACTTTTCCGAGCTATGCAAGGTAATATAGTATGAAATTATCAAAAGTGTATTTACGACATAGGTCGGATGCGATGCAAGGTCAAATTTTAACGGAGTTTGATTTTTTCGCCCTTGTAACTTACGTAAAAACAAGAAAAATAATTGTGTCCTAAGTCGTTGATTTAGTCAATTGAAATCGATCTACAAACACTTTGGGGGTTCTGTCTACAGCCCACAACAGACAAAGCCACGACCTAACACATCCCTTAGTAAATCAGATATGACCCGCCAACTATGAGTTGAATAGTAGAACTGCTCTTCTCTAAAAAGTATGGCTTTTATATTAAATAACCCACGAAGGTCGACGTGTCATTATACTAAGAAACCGTAGCTGATACTATTTACCAACCCCTCCGCTCGGGCAGGATATGACACAAGGTCAATTTTTAAGCAGAGTTTAACAGGTTTGAATTCAGAGTTTTCCTTCTCCTAGACTAGTTGCCTCACCAAGGCTGAAGAACCTAGTCTGTCCTACTATTTACCCATAGCTGGAGGGAGAATAATTGGATTCATACCTTCCCCAAGGGTATTAGTGCTATGTGAAATGCAATCAGTCTCGTCCATGATTTGAACTCGTATCTCCTACGACGATAACGACAACACCACGGGCACCTCCATAAGAAACTGTAGCTGATTCCCTCGTACGAGAGTAGGGAAGTCTTCAGGGCAGATTGGGTAATGTGCTAGACAGCGATCTCAAAGCAAGCAGGTTCGAGTTCCAGTAGTTCTTTCTCTTTCGGATTAGTATCATTAAGAAAGGTAAGAACTCACTTATCCTTCTGTAATGAGTCAAATAATATCACTACCGCCCTTTTAGAATGATAGTTTTGGAATTAACCTAAGTATATAATGAGAAGTGTTTTGGGGTACTGGGACCTGCTGACGATTGATCATCATTGTTCTAAACAGTTATTAAGTAGACTAAATCAACAAAAAATCATTATTTTCGATAAACGAAATAAGGCGTCAGGTGCTTTTCTATTTTTTTTAATTCTATTTTTTTTTTAATCCTAGCAACTCCTTTTCATCCCACCTCGTGACACAAACACACCACCACAACCTATGTTTTAACATTATATGGTTCTTTTTTCTTCGCACGTTCCTACTTCGGTAATTTTCACCCACCCAACAACCTTTTCTATTTTTTTTTTCTTCAACTTCTGCGGCTTTCATTTTCTTTTTTTTTTGCTTTTTTTTTTCGATTTTTAAAGTGTTTTATCTATTGATATATATTTTTTTTTAATTTCATGTGTTCTTTTTTTTTTTTTATTATTATCATCAATATTTTATTTATTTACTTATTTCTTATTTTATTTTTATTTTTTTTATTCATTGTTTTTTTTCAGCTCCTTGTTTTACCGGAAGCGGTGTGCTATCTGTTTATTACGCTTCACAGATCTAACAAGAAAAGAAATGTTATCTTACAAGACGTCCGGGGAAAAAATACAGCGAGACAGACAGAGAGAGAGAGAGAGAAATGAGAGAGAGAGAGAGAGAGAGAGAGAGAGAGAGAGAAATAATCAAGAGATAAAATGCATGACTCTTAGTTCCTTGGCATGTAAGAAGAATACGTCTTCAACAAAGAAAAAACGTACCATTAAAATATACTCTCGGAATCTATCTATCTATCTATCTTTTCACATCAATCTATCTATCTATCTATCTATTGTTTTCTTGTTTATCTTTTAACAAGATGGGAGCAGAACAAGAATGTTACGTGCTATTTTGAACAAATCCTGGAAGCAGCAACCAACCACTAAAAAACAGCTGTACGGCCGCTTGCCTACAATCTTATCAACCATTTACATATATATGTATATAGGAATGTGTAGTAATTAAAAGTAATTTTGATCTTATTTTCTAATCAGTTTCTTTAATATACGTTTCAGATATCAGCTATATAGCAAAGTGGCAATATAACCGGAAGAAACTTACTTATATGATTAATTTTCTGCTGATATATATATATATATATATATATATATATATATATATATATATATTGGCAGCATTTCTTCATTGATACAAATTTCGTTGATCATAATAGACATTTTCTGTCTACATATTTTTTTGTTGATCCTTTCATATTGCCGTATTGTTTTTATAGTATTCGCCGGGAATTGATTGATATATTTTCCATAATCATATTTACCAACCCCTCCGCTTGGGCAGGATATGACACAAGTTCGATTTTTAAGCGGAGTTTAACAGGTTTCAATTCAGAGTTTTCCTTCTCCTAGACTAGTTGCCTTACCAAGGCTGAAGAACCTAGTCTCTCCTACTATTTACCCATAGTTGGAGCGAGAATAATTGGATTCATACATTTCCCAAGGGTATTAGTGCTTCGTCCAGGATTTGAACTCGTATCGCCGTGTCCATTTCCCAGGACGATAACCATTACACCACGGGTACCTCCGTATCTGATATATTTTCCATAATTGTTTATTTCCCAAGTACTTTCTGCCCGTCTTTGGGCCATCATCAGGGGAGGATGTAAAACAAAAGGGATGTAACTTTTGTATGTATACTACTACTTTGTAATAAGAGCATCTAGGTGGTTGTTACAGATTCTCGAAGCAGTATATATTAGAAACATGCAACCCAAAATTAACAGAATTAATTTTCAAACCAGTGCTAATGTACTTAAATGTCTTTAGCTACTGACACTATTTATAGAACAATTTTAAAAGTAAGCGCTACACTCTGCAAAGGCTCAGATGCTCTTCTTCTTACAAAGTAGTAATGTACATACAAAAGTTTCACCACTTTTATAATACATCCTCTCCTGATGATGGCTCAAAGTCGGGCAGAAAGTACTTGGGAAATAAATAATTATGGAAAATATATCAATCAATTCCCGCCGAATACTATAGAATCCATACGGCAATATGAAAGGATCAACAAGAAAATATGTAGACAGAAAATGTCTATTATGTTCAAGGAAGTTTGTCTATATATATATATATATATATATATATATATTTATATATAACGTCAATGAAAGAAAACTCAACGGACAGTTACTTTGTCATTATAAACCTATTTCTACGAATCGTCGTTTCGTCTCGCCTCTTCAGATGGCTACACAAATTACATGGAAAACTCAACAAACGTTGT